>PVLD010011124.1:0-11596 GCA_004027595.1 Dinomys branickii
TTTGCTGGATATCTGGGATCTTGACTATTATATGCCTGTGTGTGTTTTTCTTTGGGTTATGGATCATTGGGGTTCTATATGCCTCGCTTAACTGAACTTCAGTATCTTTTACCTTGTTTGGGAAATTTTCTGCTATTATTTCAGCAAATATTCTTTTTATATCGTTTGTGAGGTCTCCTGCTGTTTCACACACTCCTATCATTCGAATATTGTTACGTTTTGCCTCATCTTGGAGCTGTTGGATTGACTTTTCTTGTGTCTTTGATGATATTTTGAGATTGTTCCTTTCACGCTCATAGGCTGCCATGCTGTCAAGTTCTGAGATTCTATCTTCGGTTTCATTTAAGCGGTTTTGCATGCTTTCAGTGTAAGTTTTCAAATCTTGGCATTCTCTTTGGACCTGTTTCATTCTTGGTAATTCATTCCTAAATTGCTTTTGTAACGTTTCCATTTGTTTCCTATTTTCTTCTAGTCTTTTGTCTATTTCTTCTCTATGTGTACAGAACATTTCTTCCATCATTGTTTTCAGCTTGTTTTTTGTCTGAGAGATCATTGCAGGTATGTGGCTTATTTCTGCTTTAAGCTCTTTTATTGCCTGTTGGAGTTGTTTCATTTTGGATGCAGTCGTTTCATAACTTGCGGGTATGTGGCTTCCTGGTTCCCCTGTATCCTCACATTCAAAACTTCTTCTGGGTGGGGTTGAGTTTTGAGACTGCGTTTTGTTCCTCTGTTTTCCCATTTTTGGGTATCAGATTCAAAATGTGGTGCTATAAATTCCCCAGGCAGTTCAGCAGGCAAAGGTCTGCTGCAGAGGCTGCTCCAATGATTTCTTCTCTTTGGGAGAATGTCCCTTAAGCTGTCTGCTGAGATTTCCGCTTCTACTCCCTACCCCGAGACCTGGCTGGGACGCATAAACAGCTCACCACCCCAGGGACCTTACAGGCAGGGGGCCACTCAGGTGTTCCTCCCTGGGTGGAGCTCCTCCTCCCCTTACAAATCCCGTCGGGGCGCCCAGCCAGCTCTTCCGACCCGGGGATCCTGCAGTCAGTAAAGCTGCTCAGATGTCCCTCACTGGGCGGAGCTTCTTCCTGACTCAGTAAAAACCGGTCAGGGCGCCCAATCAACTCACCCTGGGATCGTGCAGACAGGAATGCCTCTCAGATGTATCTCCCTGGGTCGAGCTTCTTCCTGACTCAGAAATCCTGTTGCGGTGTTCACTTGGCTCTCCCGTTCCGAGATCCGTGCCGGCAGGAGATCCTTGCGCTCCCTGGCACTTTTCCGCCTCCTCGGCTTTCTCGCAGGAGTCACCGACCGCAGCTCCCGCGGCGCCGGCTGCGGGGACGGGGCTCTGAGCAGGATCCTGGACCGCTGCCCAGATTGGTGCCGTCTGCCCGAGGATAGCGTTCTCTGAGTTTACTCTGCTCCGCTGTCTCCAACAGATCCTGGCTACCGCCGCCTCCAAGCCGATGGATTCAGGAGCTGGGAGGGTCCGTTCCGCCGCAATCGCTCTCTCTCGGCTGTACGCAGATTCAGCCGAGCTGCGGCCCAAGGGCAGCGCCGATCCCTCCAGCGCCCAGCTCTCAGGATCCGCCCACTTCTCGCCGGGCGGCTTGTCCAGCCGACCCTTTAATGCTCAGGCCGCGGAGAGCAACACGATCAATTGGAATTTCGCATCCGCAGACCGGGCACCCGCGTGCAAAGGATCGGTCTCTGGGAGAGTTTCCCTCTGCCGCTCACCTGGTCGCCATCTTCCCGGAAGTCTTTTTCACATGTTGTGCATCCATTTACTTAAAAATGTGTCAAGTTTATCCTTCTTTATGGCACGGTACAGTCATTATCAGCAAAAATAATTGGATTTTCTCATTTCTTGTTTGAACACCTTTTAATTTTTTCCATTGTCTAATAGCTCTGGTTAAAATTCCAGTACCACACTGCTTACCTCCTGTAAGTTCACACACTTATCTTCTTGCTGATTTGAGAGAGTCTTCAGATCCCCCTACTTGGTACGATGTTGGTGATGGGTTTGCCTTGTACACAGCCTTTACTATGTTGAGATAAGATGTTCCTATACCTAACTTATTGAGGACTGTTATCATAAAAATTTTAATGTTGTTAGGGGCTTTTTCTCCATCTGCTGAGATGATCATGTGTTTGCTATTCTTGATTGTACTTAACTAATGCATTAAAGTTTGTTGAGTTACATATATTGAGGCAGTCTTAGTGTTATGTTACGAATCCTAAACTAGAAAGTTTTGACAACTGAACACACATGTACTCTTTGCTTGGGTAGGGCACATGTTCTGAAATATGAGTCCTCTTGCAGATTTTTTTGGGCTTCTGAGGCAAACCGCCTTCCACCTTATGGGACATGGATCCTAGCACTTCTCTTTGTCCTTACAACACACAGGTTCTTCAAACATAATCATCACACAGCATCCCCACGGTGACTCCTACATCGTCCCAGGAGACTCCCAGGAGGAGCTGAGCGCGCACCACCATGCACCGCAGCTCTGGTCCCATTGCTCCTCACTACGGGTCGGTTCTGCTTCATTTAAGAGAGACCAGTGTTTGGATTAGAAAATATTCCTCTAATTTCACTAAAGATCATCCGTTATATATTTTGTGGTTTTATGGTATGAACGTGATGTGCTGATTTCATTTACATTTTCCAATATTTAAATAAAACAAGTGAACATTTTCACCTCATGAATGTGGGAAGGAATTTTGCTTTAGCTACCTTTAAAGAGACCGTGCGAAAGAAATATATTTTCCCATGATTAATACCTGTAATAAGAAATGGGTACTGATTACCATAAAATGTTGTGTATCCTTTGGGAAAGATAATGTTTTTCTCTTGCCAGGGAAAATAAGATTTAAAAAGCACTAACAAAGCTTTAATGACATATTCAGAATTATTCCTGCACATTTTTGCATTTATAACAAACTAATACAAACTTTATAGAAGCAAAATTTGCTCATTACCTACATTCAGCTGTACAAAAAGATTGTAGTAGACTGGAAATGTATTGATTTTTAGAAAAAAACTAATCTGTAAATACATTCCGGTTCACTATACGTTGCAAATTTTATTCTCTGAGAGCTCTTCTAAAATATATAAGTACATATGTTTTATAATTTTACATATTTTATTTAAGTCTCTGTGTAATTACACTCACATTTTAATTATGAAGCATTTTCATAAAGATAAAAGGATTTTTGGGGAGAAATACAGCTCAGCAGTGCAGTGCCTGCCTGGCAAGTGCGAGGTCCTGAGTTCAACTCCTGGTACCCACAAAAAAATAAAAAAGGATTTAAATTTATCATTCACAAATATAAAATCAAAGACTTACATGAATTTGCACATTGTTTCTTTTTCTCACATGAATTTCTTTTTAAATAACTTTCCTAATTTTGTTTCTTTTTATGAGACTTTTTAGTGATGCCAATTATACTGACCATTCCACAGAAAATACTAAAAAGAATCAAAACAGTGTTCTCATCTCATTAGAAAGCATTTGCAAAACATACAATTATCATGCAAATATTATTGACAAAAACAATGAGGACAAATCTTTGGTAGTTTTATTAATTAACAGTAAGCTTAGATTAAACGCATGGTTAAAATAATAATGAAATGAATGACAGTTTGAATGGCGTGGGTTTTCACGCTATCACAAAGAAATACTGTGACCTTACACATTATGACATTTTGTGGTGATGCAGAGACAAAAAGGATAAAAATGAACTTTATAGTGATCGTGAGGACAAGGCAAAGAAGGAATTAGAGGGAAAATACCAATAAGAACTATGGCAGTGTTCTGAGGAAATGTATCAACCCTGTCTGAGAGAAAAGTAACACTTCTGCAATAATAGTACGATAAAAGTTGAATTAGTAAGTCTCGCTTGGGAGACACAAGCAGCTGAGGGCACAGCTGAAAACTGCACGTTCTGGGTAGGGATGTGCAGAACTTACACAGCAGGCGTTTTCCCAAGGTTGACTTGCATCAGTGAAAGAAGAAAACATCACACATTCTGCGCCATTGAACAGGGAGTATTAACAAAGTATGTACGTGAGCTAAGTTGCCCGCCAGGCATTTACAGAAAGAACAGAAAGAAATACAACAGAAAGACTGTGTTGTACTCTTGCGACATCAAGTGTCAGGGAATAGTAATGTCCCAGCGCCATCCGCTTGCAGATGGTTTATGAGACACTGAACAACGTGGTGCGCAGGGGCTGTTCAGGGTAAGCACTGATGAGATGTTAAATTTTGCATTGAAGTTACTTTCTGTTTTTTATGGGAAAAGGATGATACACATGGAATATCGCACCCCTTATTGTCCAAAGAGTTTTTACTCTTGTCCATTCTTTATTTCCGTTCCAAATGTCTGCCTTTTTTTTTACTTTTTTAATTTTTTTGTCATTTTTTGTGACAGAGTTTCACTACGCAGTTCAGGCTAGTATTGAACTCACAGTGAAGCTCCTGCCCCAGCCTCCCAACTGCTGGCATTACAGGTGTGCACCACCACACCTGGCTGCTTTGCCTTTCCCAGGCTTCTCTTTGTGTGACGCTCTGAAGGTGACAGGAGCTGCGTAGGTTTCGATGGTGGTGGCGCCAGCCGTCTGCTGCACCGTGTTCACCTGACAGATGTCATCGTGTTCTTCATTCCTACACCCCGATTTAGCATTACTGCTTCCCCATTTTGTATTTCAACCTCATGTAGATATCATAGATAGGAAGCACTTATTGGTGTATTAATGTGTGAGATTATCTTAGTTCTTCACAGCAGAAAATATATATAAAGCCCACCCTGCACATCTCATGTTTTTCCGTTCTCTTCACTTTTCTGTATAATTGAAGTCATGTTCCTCTATTCATATGGAAGTCAGTAAGAACCTCTTAGACCCTATGTTATGTTATTTGCTTTATTAAAAAATCTAAGACTTTGTAGGCATGAGCCCTTCCAAAATAGATTAAAGTAAAAAAAAATAGATTAAAATTTCTGAGCGCTTGTATTGATATATTGTTTTAACTCAGACTGTTGAGTAAAAATGTACCAGCAACTACATGTCTAAAACGTGATTTAGCTGCTTCTCAAAATTGTTTAAGTTAATACATTAAGAGAGCATCTGATTCATGGTTTTTGTATGGTAGTCATGTTAAAGACATCAGGTTAATAGTTGCCTCCATTTTTCAGTAACTAGGATGTGCTTGATCCTATTGTAATTGCCCATTGTACTAATTTAGCCAGAAGGTCATTCCTGTTGTAATCAGTTTTTCACCCTTCTATGACAACACGGTGACTGTGTGTGGTCATAAGAATCACCATTCTCCTGTATCAAAGGACGGGGAGCTGAGCCAAATAGACAGCAACTCCTCATCCTTAATAGATTGAGGAGGTAGGTTCTGGGGTTAGACATAAAGACTAAGAAGCACCTACACCTAGAAGACATCCCTCAGGAGCAGTCATCTCCTAGAAAAGCCAGAATACTGGTGATAAAACTATCATAATAAGTAATAAATCTATAAATACCATAATAAATCTGCAAGCATCAACACAAAAAAATACAAAATTATGAGCCTGCATGGGAAATGCCTGTGACTCAGGCACCAGATTTGCCAGAGGAATCTGTGGCCTGGCCAAGTGCCCTACAGTTCCCAGAACAACAACAGAAGAATCTACCTAACATGGCAAGCAATTAAAAAGAGGAGAAAAATAGGGACCCAAGTGCAGGAAAATAACAGGACAGATATAAGCCAGTACATGTCACTTATATCCATCAATGTAACTGGTCTCGGATCACCAATCAAAAGCAGACTGGCAGAGTAGATCAAGATACAAAATCCAACACTATGCTGTATACAAGAAACCTATTTTACTCAAAAGGAAATTCATGGACTGAAAATCAAAAGATGGAAAGCAATACTCCACAAGACTGGAACTCAGAAAAAAGCAAGCATAGCTATTCTGTTTTCAGACAATGTGAAATTTAAACAAGAATGATCAAACAAGATAAAGAAGATCACTACATACTTGTTAGGGGAAAACTCAAGAAAAAGAGATAACAATTGTGAATATACATGCACCAAATATGAAAGCATCAATTTGTCATATAAGACAAAATTTTTCATATGAGACAAATTCTAATACACATGAAAAATCAAATAATAGCACATTTGTAATGGGGGGACCTTAATACCCCATTTACACAAAGAGAAAGATCAACTAGACAAAAAATCAGCAAAGAAATTATAGAACTAAACTATTCATGTAAAGAACTGGAATTAGTAAACTTTTACAGAGTGTTCCACCCAACAATATCAGAACACACATTCTTCTGACCTGCACATGGGACATTCTCTAAAACAGATCACACACTAGCCCGTAGAACATCCTTAAGTAGATGTGAAGGAATTGAAATGATCCTAAGGATATTATCTGATGATAGTGCAATAAAATTAGAAATTAATGACAAAAGAAATCACAAAAATTCCATAAAAACATAGAAATTAAATAAAATGTACTGAACAACCAATGAATCACAGATGAAATTTTAAAAAGAAATTAAACAATATCTACAATCAAACAAAATACAAATGCAACCCTTCCTCAGAGGGAAATTTATAGCAGTGAACTCTCACATCAACAAAACGGAACAAGCACAAATAAATAACCTTATGCTGCACCTCAAGCTTCTAAAAGAAAAGAAAAGAAAAAAAAGAACAGGTCAAGCATGAAGCCCAAAGATGAGAGGAAATTATAAAGATAAGAGCAGAAATTAATGCATTGGAGACTAAGAAACAACATAAAGAATTAATGAATTGAAGAGTTGTTTTTTAAAAGAATATGTAAAATTCATAAACTCCAAGCTACCCTTACCAAAAAAGGAAAGAAAAAAACTTGAATTCATGCAAAAGGAATGAATAAGGTGAAAAGACCACAGATCTTATAGAAACTCAGAAGATCATCAATTCTTTCTTTGAAAATCTTTACTCTCACAGGATGGAAGACATAGAAAACAGAGACAGATTCCTAGCTCACCCTTGTCCGTCATTATTACTGAATTTGTTTTGCATAAATTCCTTGCTTTTTGCCTTTAGAATCCTAGGATTGGCTGATCACATGTGAACACAAATACTCTTCAATATAAAACAATGTTCAACTGAATTTACATAATTGAATGAAGAAAATATTAGTGTTATATAGTGAGGTTTAATATCGATGGCTCATTAAATATTTCTATTTACCTTTTTAAACATTCTTTTCTAACATTGGACATTTGTCCATGTGTTGATGTGTGTTTCATATTTACTACATACACAAGTAAATATTATATGCAATATTTTTCTTCTCATATTTATTTCTGTGTATTTTTAGGATTTCTTGATAACACAAAGTTTTATCTATCATATTTAGCTTTCTTAGTATGCTATAAGTAAACAGTTGCTTGTTGAATGAATGACCAGAATTTTTGGCTCTTTGTGTTTATTGTCTCTGTTGGATGTGTGATCCATGTGTCTGTTATTCATTGTATTTTTGCAGCATCTTTGTGCTTTTCTTTATGTTGCTGTTGTGGTGTCTTATTTCAAAATTAGCCAGAGTCTTTTTAGTACTTTTATATTTTCAGTGAACAATCCAAGGTTTTTCTATCAAATAATATATGTTTATTATTTTTGAGATTATCCTCTGGATCATATCAAGTTGGTTCGAATATTTCTCAATTGCACTAATTTTTTAATCATTATGGTCAAACTAATTTGGCTTTGTATTAAATTTATAATTTTGTCAGCACTTATAAAATTAGAAATTTTATTAATACTACCTAACACTTATTACCAAGGAAAATCTTAATTTTTCATGGTGTGCTAATCTTTTATAAGATTGATATTGGTCCATGATCTCTTGACACCTTAGTTACCACCTGGGCCCTGCATGTGCCCTGAGCTGCCTGAGGACACTAGACCATGTGGTCCATGATTGGTAACCACCACAGTTCACCTCTGGGCTCTGTCTGCTACTTCAGCTGTCTGAAGACCCCAGAAACTGAGCCCCATGATCTGCCATCATCACAGTTCATGGAGGAGACCCAAGACCCTGGTATGCTCCATCAACTTCCTGGGGACAACAGAACAGGTGGGCCATGATCCTGCAACCATTGCTGTCTGCTTCTGGGCCCTGAGTATGTCTTGAGCTGCCTGAAGACACTGGATCAGGTGGTCTGTGATCTGTTGCCATTGTGGTTCATATCTGAGACCCAGAGGAGCTAGGTACACTCCACCCACTGCCTGGTGACCTTGGACTGTGCAGCATATATCCACAGCTACTGAGGGGAAACTGTGACCCCCAGGAAAACTAGAGATGCTAGGGACTTTTGAGGAGCTGCCAGGGAAGGGTGAGACTGAGCACTCTGCCTCTGGCATCAAAAGTGACAAGACAAAGGAAAAAATGCAATCTCAGAACTCCTACCCACTCAGCACAAGTCCAGGAGACACTCACATACGAGAACGTGGTATTCAAACCTCTGGATTCTCTGAATGATTGCAACTGAAGGAAAGAAACAACTCCATCAGGCCATAGAAGAAATCATATCAAAAATAATCTCTCAGGAAAAAAGGAAATGACAATAATGAAAGAATTGCTCAGCATATCCAAAGAAGGCATATATAGAAAAATAGAAGAACATAGGAAAATGATGCTAATATTAAAAGAATAATATATGAAAGAACTAGAATGCATGAAACAGATTCAGAGATAGCCAGGAAATCAAAACTTTCATTAAAAGCTGGAAAAACCACTAGAACGAAGTCAAAGGTAGAATTTCAGCTCTTGAAGACAGCACTGCAGCTATCAATTCAACAGCCACAAGACGATGCAAAGAAAAACAATGTATGACTAATAAGTGTCAACAAAACAGCAGGAGGCAACACAATGTCATGAACAGAATATTTACAGAAATAATAGCAGAAAATTTCCCAAGCAAGAAAAATGTATCTAACAGACAATTAAGTGAGGTACATAGAAATCCAACTAGGCATAAGCAAAATAAAACTACATACACACATATAATAAAGATCAAGAAATTCAGCAAAAGACCAAAATATTATAAGCTGTTAGAGAAAAAAAGTCACACATAAAAGATCACATCAGAATCACAGCGCACTTCTCAACAGAAATCATCCAGTCGAGAAGAGCTTCGAGTGAAGTATTACAGGTCCTAACAAAGCAGCTACCAACCAGATTGATGTATCCTGCAAAACTAGCCTGCAATTTTAATAGAGAAATAAAATACATTCATGAAAAAGAACAACTGAAGAACTTCACTAGCCAAAACAATCCTACAGAGTACTAAAAGATATTCCAGAAAGAGAAAAAAAATGACAATTTCAGTAACAACAATAGAAAGAAGCCACCGAGCACAGCAATTAAACAGAGAGAAAAAGAAAGAAACGAACAGCACATAAATAACATGACAAAGATAAACCAATACATGTCACTTATAACCACTAATGGAAATGGCCTAAATTCACCAATCAAAGGAAAGAGATTGACAGAGTGGTTCAAGAAACAAAATCCAACAATCTGCTGTAGAGAGGAAACACATTTAACTCTAAAAGAAACCCATAGACTGAAAGTCAAAGGAAGGAAAACAATTCTCCATGCAACAGGAGTCCAGAAAAAATGAGGTGTAGCTATGTTTGCAGACAATGTAAACTTCAAACTGAGAACAATCAAAAGAGATAAAGAAGGTCACTATATACTTGTTAGGGGAAAACTGCAAGAAGAAGAGATAAAAATCATAAACATGTATGCACCAAATACAAGAGCACCAAACTATATAACACAAATCTTAACAGACATGAAAACCCAAATAATTAATAACACTATTGTAACAGGGGACCTCAATAGCCCTTTGACACAAAGAGATAGGTCCACTGGACAAAAAATCAGCAAAGAAATAACAGATTTGAAACAAATCTGTGAAAAAATAGACTTAACAGATGTATACAGAGTGTTCCACCCCACAACATCAGAATATACATTTTTCTCAGCTGTACATAGGATGGTCTCTAAAATGGACCACATTCTAGCCCATATATCATAACTACCTAAATGCAAAAGATTTGAAAGTATCCCATGCATGATATCTGACCACAATGCAATGAAATTGGAAAATAACGACAAAAGGAACTCCAAAAACTCTATAAACACTTGGAAATTAAATAACAAACTCCTGATAAACCAACAACCCACACAAGAAATTAAAGAAGAAATTAAAAATACTGACAAACAAACAAAAATATATATAGAACTTACCAGAATCCGTGGGATGCAATGAAAGCAGACCTCAAGAGGGAAATTTATAGCAGTGAATTCACACATAAGAAAAACAGAAAGAGAACAAATAAATAGCCTAATGCTGCACCTCAAAGTTTTAGAAAAAGAAGAACAAGTCAAGCCCAAAGAAGGGAGGAGATTATAAACATCAGGGCAGAAATTAATGCAATTGAGATGAAGAAAGCCCTATAAAAAATAAATGAATCAAAGAGTTGGTTCTTTGAAAGAACAAATAAAATTGATAAGTGCCTAGCCAGCCTTATCAAAAAAAAGGGAAAAAACTCAAATTCGTGCAATAAGGAATGAAAAGAATGAAATCACTACAGATTCCACAGAAATTCAAAAGATCATTAATACCTACTTTGAAAACTTTACTCTCATAGGATAGAATACTCAGAGGAAATGCACAGAGTCCTAGATACATACAAATAACCAAACTAGAATCAAGAAAATATAAAAATCTTGGAACAACCCAATATCAATTAATGAGATTGAAAATTTACCAATAAAGAAAAGCCCAGGCCCTGATGGATTCACAGCAGAAATTTACAAGAAATTTGGACAAGGTTTAATGCCAACATTCCTCAAAATCTTCAATGAAATTAAAAAGGAAGAAATTCTCCCTAATTCATTTCTGGAGGCAAGTAGTATACTGATACCAAAACCTGACAAAGACCCAACCAGGAAAGAGAACTACACATCAATCTCTCTAATGAACATAGATGCAAAGACACTCAATAAAATACTAGCGAATAGAATGCAGCAGATCATCAAGAAAACCATACATCATGACCAAGTCATATTCATTCCAGGAATGCAGGGATGGTTCAATATTCACAAATCAATAAATGTTGTACACCATATCAACAGAACCAAAGGAAAAAACCACATGTTTATCTCAATAGATTCAGAAAAGCTTTCAGTAAAGTCCAACATGCATTCAAGATAAAACCCTACAGAAAATAGGAATAGATGGCCTTTTTTATTTTTATTTTTTTATTAAAAAAAAGTACAAAAACATATTGACAAACAGACACCCATTAGCATAAAAAATAGTACAATCACAACTAATCTATAGACAAGGTGATATGGTCTCAACAGTGGTTATTGCTTTATCCATTGATATCTTCGAGGTGTAAATATATGAACCCATATATAGACATGCAAATTTAGTCAGATAATTAATCCTCTCAACAACAGAAAAAACACAAAAACCAAAAATCCAAAGACAAAAAACAAAACAGGCAAACAACAACAACAG
>PVLD010011124.1:11696-67007 GCA_004027595.1 Dinomys branickii
AAAAAAAACACCAATAGTTGCTGCTTTACATATTGATTTCTTCGAAGTGTGTGTTCAGGATAACACATACAGACATACAAGATTGATCAAATAACCCGTCATCGATTATTGCTTAGCATTAAGTGATATAATACAATAGTAGAACCATGTTAGCCCTCCTGCATATATGTATATTCATATATACATACATACATTTTTGGAATAGATGGTCTTTACCTCAATCTAATCAAAGCCATCTATGATAAACCAGCAGCCAACACCACACTAAATGGACAAAAACTAAAACCTTTCACTGTAAAGTCAGGAACAAGACAAGGATGTCCACAGTCACCACTCCTATTTAACATAGTTCTGGAAGCACTAGCCAGAGCAATCAGACAAGAGAGAGAAATAAAAGGAATAAGGATAGGAAAGGAAGAAGTGAAATTATCACTATTTGAAGATGACATGATAGTCTACATGGAAGACCCCAAAAACTCCATTAAAAAACTCCTTGAATTAATCAACACATTAAGCAGTGTAGCTGGATACAAAGTCAACACCCAAAAATCAATAGCATTCCTGTACACAAACAATAGACTGAGAAAGAAATTAACGAAACCATACCTTTCACAATGGCATCCAAAAAATTGAAATATTTAGGAATCAATCTAACAAAAGAAGTAAAAGATCTATTCAATGAAAACGGCAGTGCTCTCAAAAAAGAGATTGAAGAGGACTTCAATAAATGGAAAAACATTCCTTGCTCATGGATAGGGAGAGCCAATATTGTGAAAATGGCCACACCGCCCAAATTCTTGTACAGATTCATTATAATTCCCATTAAAATATCATTAGCATACCTCACAGATTTAGAGAAAACATTCCAAAACTTCATCAGGAACCAGAAGAGATCTAGAATAGCAAAGAAGTCCTGGGCAACAAAGACAAGTCAGGTGAAATCACAATCCCTGAACTGAAACTATACTACAAAGCTACTGTAATAAAATCAACATGGCACTCACTAAAAAACAGACCTGAGGATCAATGGAACAGACTGGAAGATGCAACCACAACCACAAACACTCAGCCACCTAATCTTTGACAAAGGGGCCAAACAAGCTCCCTGGAAGAAAGATAGCCTCTTTAATAAATGGTGCTGGAAAAATTGGCTTGCCTCTTGTCAAAGACTGAAGAATAGACACAAATCTAGCTCCATACACCAAACTGAAGTCAAAATTGGTCACAGATCTCAATACTGAAACAGAAACACTAAATCTATTGGAAGAAAAAGTAGGGAAAAATCTGGAAGACATACAGGTAGGCTGAGAGTTCGTGAACAAAAAACAAACCACAAGGGAAATACTTCAAAAAATCAACAACTGGGACCTCCTCTCACTTAAAAGTTTTTGCACATCTAAAGAAATCACCAGCAGAGTAAAAAGAAAACCCACAAATCGGAGGAAAAAATAGCTGACTGTCCCTCAGACAAATGTCTTCTATCTAGAACATATAAAGAATTTAAAAACATGAACTTCTCCAAATTCAAAGACCCAATCCAGAAATGGGCATCTGAGATGAATACACACTTCTCAGATAAAGAAACACTAATGGCAAATAAATACATGAGGAAATGTTCAACATCATTAGTCATTTGGGAAATGCAAATTAAAACATTGAGATTTCATCTCACTCCAGTAAGAATGGCTATCATTAAGAAATCAACCAATAACAAATACTGGCGAGGCTGCAGAGAAATAGGAACTCTTCTGCACTGCTGGTGGGAATGCCGACTGGTGAAACCACAGTGGAAATCGGTTTGGGGATTCCTCAGCAAACTAGGTCTAGAGGTCCCATAAAACTCAGCTATTCCCTTTCTGAGTTTTTTCAAAGATCTGAAAACATCGTATCACAGTGATATATGTGCACCCATGTTTATAGCAGTGCAATTTGTAATAGCTAAATTGTGGAAGCAAGCGAAACATCCACCCGCTGACAAGTGGATAAAAAGTGTGGCATTTTTATATAATGGAATATTCCTCAACTATAAAGAAAGATAAACTCAAGGCTTTTATAGGTCAATGATCACAATTACAAAACATATCCATAAGTGAAATAAATCAGACCTACATGTGTAAGCAACATATTGTCTCACTAGTCAACCTGAAAGAGCAAATAAAAATTAGGAGATATGATAAACTTTGTGAAATGAAAAGAAACTGTTCAAAAGTAAAGAGCAACTAGGATGAGGAAAAAGAGAAAAGAAGGAGAAAATTATGTATATATGTATATACAGGATAGCTAACATAGTTGTACAGCTGATTTCTATCACTTTATTGAAAGGAACAGTTAATGATTATTTGATCAATCTTGCATGTCTATATTTGTTTTCCTGCATATGCACTTTGAAGTCTTCAATATGTAATAAAACAACCATTGTTAATTCCCTGTCACCTTGTCTGTAATGCAGTATTGCTTGTACTATTCTTGTGTAACTTGGTAAATGGCTGTTTGTGAATATGTTTTCTTTCTTTTACTTTTCAAATAAAAAATAATAAAATAAATACATATTCTAGTGCATTCCATTAGCACCACCTCTAAACATGTCTATGCCAGTGGCTCCTTGACACAGGCTGAGGAGCAAATCTGCCCAGGCGGAGGCGGCCCCTGGGATGTTGCTGTCAGTGGAACTGGATTACATCATGGTGGCTCCAGATGGAGAAAATGATAGTCAGTCGTGATTTCTGTCGTGTGTTTTTCTCCTGGACACCAGACCTCAGATGTAGGGCCCTGGGAGACAATAGTGGCAAACTTCTCCAGGGACAAGGAGCAGGTACGGGTCACAGGAGCTGGGGCATCAGAGCAGCCCCCTGAGTGAGAAGCAATGTCACGCTGAATCACACACATCATGTATTTATTTACCTGGCTCAGGGTGCAAGTTTCCTCCTCACTCATCTGAAAGCTTTGCATCTGCATCTAAGATGTTCCCTTTGATTGTTATCTTCCTTCTCCTGCAGCTTCCGATCTTAGTGTGTACCTTTGATAATGAAGCCTGCCTTCGCCAAAGGAGCACCAGTGTGCGCAAGGACGGAGACGTGGTGATCGGGGGTTTCTTGTCTCTTTATTTCTACATCTACTACACTGGTATCTTTGGTATACAGCCTGCTAGAGAATTTTATTTCATTCCGTAAGTGTCTTCATGTATTTGTTTTCTTCTAGACATCAGATGATGGCTAGGGATACTGGGTAGATGCATAGATATTCTCCATAGCACCCCCTGTTCTGCCCACTTGCATGTGCACAACAGGCCTGCCGTTGAGGTCTTCTTGTCCTCTATTTATACTCTTGAATGTGGTAAGAAAATATTCTTTTTACTTGTGTTCTTAGCTTCTTGTTCTCACCCTTGGAACCTGAATGGGATCCCACTCTCCACCGTATTCCACAGCCCACGATCTTCCTCCAACCTAGATGCCACTGCCCGGCATTAGATAATGTTCTTCCTCACAGTAAGACCCCTTGGATTGAACTGAATGCTAAGTGGCCATTGCCAAATGCCCCCTAAGACAGTTGAGGGTTTGCTGATGTTTCTCTAACTGCACATAAACTTCCTTACATTCTTACCAACTGTCTTCTGATATTTCTACCCCTTCTGCTTGGAGAAACGTCTTGTAAATGTTCAGTTACTATCTCAAGTAAACTTCAGGGTGCTCCGAGGACTCCTGGAGCTTCAAGGTGGGCCCAGGGTAACAGGTGAATCACCCATGAGACTTTTCCCCACCAAAGCAATTCTTCCTCCATTGGGTGTATCTTTTCTCTATTCAAAAACTATCTTATCAGGGCTGATGCCAAACATGTAGTTAAATAATGAATTTTCCAAAGGGTCATAGAATTACAGCAAATACTTGAGCGTTTATGAGAAAATAAGATGTCACTGGAACACTGGAGCAGTGATTGAGTCTTACAGAGGACGCTGGATCCACACCGTTCCTGTGGCAGCTGCCCATGTGAGTGGGGATAAAATTAAATACAGAAAGATCTTCCTCCGTCATAACAGTGCCGAGGCCTTGTTCTAAAGATTAGGCCTCAGGATGCTCGGTGGACACCCTGATATGAGCAGAATCTCACTGCTAGCCTGGCCAGACCCCAAGGAGCTTCTTTCTTACTTGTCTAGAAGATGCAGGTGTTTGATGCCTCAGGAACTTGGCCAGCTCTTGGGGGCTACAGACTCCCTATTTCTGGTCATACACAAAGTTGGGACACGGTCACTTTTGTCTCAACTGGTATTTAAGGGGCCTCACTGGTAGGAGGACTTTGGGATCTCATCTGCGAGAGGACACTGCCCAGACCCTTCCCAATCAGAACCCTGAAAACCATATGAAGGGACCACTCAGCACTGGAATTGGGATTTCAGGTGTGAAAGCTCTTCCGACCTGGTGATGTACCTTTCTCTGTGCTTTCTCTTGCTTCCGTGTAATCATGTATGTGTTAGTTACTGTTTATTAAACTTTGTTTTATTGCGTTTACCTTGGTGACAGAGGCTTTTGTTATTTGTGAATCCAGGCCCCCACATTAATCAGCTGTGACCGTAGTCTCCTTAAGGCTGCACCCTATTTGGGAGCAGGGACAGCAGGGTAAGGATTTGGGCCTTTTCCTTCTGGAGATGGGTTCTCTAACTACCTCATACTCCTTATAACACCCAGATGATTGCTTTCCTTTTCATTCCTAGACACTTTCCCCATGTTCACACAGTTTTTGAGACAAGGACTTTCTGGGCTGACTATGCTACCAGCAAACTCCTGTGCTCAAGCATTTCCTCTGCTTAAGCTTCTCAGGCAGCAGGCATTACAGACATTTGTCATTACCCCCTGAATGTGTGTTTCTTCTACCATTTTCAAAAATGTGTGTTGTTACCAATGTGCTTAATATACAAAGTTTTATTGTGGTTCCTGCTACTGAGTGTTTCTTGTTAGTGACAGATGAGAACTATTTTTGAGTGTTTGACTCTGAGAACTCTGCTCAAATTCTCATAAATCCTGTGAGAGAATTAATTACTTATGTCACTGTTTGAAAATTGTAAGGATTTTTTTCAATCAGGACATAACCCTAGTATATAATCCATTGAAATATGCTTTGGGGAAGTGGACTCTGAATGATGGATGGGCTAGTGTGTGTTTCGGACTAAGCAGGGGGATAGAAGTCACTGGATGGACTATTACAGGGCACAATGAGGGAGTCTGGCTAAACCCCCCAAAAGGATTCTAACTACAGACAGCCCGTGTGATCAGACATCACCTGCGTGTAGTAGGGAGTGAGAAACTGATCAGGTACGAAGCATCATCAGATTTCAAGAATAGCTCAAGGATGTAGGATCTGTTTCTATTGCTAGGGGGAGAGGATGAGGTCCCCACTCTTGTATCCTCTGCTGCCCCCACAACCCCCCCGAGAATCAGGCTGCTTGTGCAGTTGGCCCTGCTCTAGACCCCTGCACCGTGAGCTCTGTCTGGGGCTGACCCGAACACACTCGCAATTCCGAGTTTCTATGCCCAGGCTGATGCAGCCACCAGGAAGACTTTAGGGACTCAGGAGAGAATTTTCATTCCTACTAAAATGAAAATTTTCATTCTGCTAAATTAGAAAAACATTATTTTGGGAAAATAAAAATATTTACGCATAAGCAATTTGTATATTTTACATCAACCTTAAATTGTAGAATCTAATTTTCCTATTTTAAAGGCTAATATTGCTCAGATATGCAAATGCAGTGGCCATAACATTTATACTGTAGTCTTGATAATACCTTGGTTTTTCTGCACATAGTCAAAGTACCATTATTCTGTCTTACATCCATGTATTTTCCTTACATAATATTATGTATATTCATGCTAATTATTATGCCTGCATAATTTATATCTTTTCAACCTATCATAATTCAATTCTCACCCATTTGGGGATGTTCCAAAATTCCTCATTAATTCCTCCTGTCATTTAAAGAAGGCAACAGGTGTGTGGTACTGAGAGGAACACTCCTGATTAAAGCTAAAGAAGTCTGAAGAGTGCAGTGGCTGTGTCAAAGTTGTCTATTCTTTAAATTATCTGTGTGTATTATGAAATTATATGCTGCACACAATAGTGAGCACTTTCCACCGACCACTCGGGGAAGTATTTCCTTCACCACTGCACAAGCGGCTTGCGCTGAGGTTAATGGCGTCACGTGGATATATGGGCACACCCTTCACTAATATTTGGGTTGCTCACTTCTCTGCACTATTTTAGGAATACTTTATTCGATGACTGGCCCTTCATCAAATTTGTTATCTTAGGAAAGGCCTTCTAATTTGTAAGAAATGTTTTGCATATTAAGGGAAGTAAAATATTGTTGACCAAGTACATTAAAAATGATTTGGTAGACTTTTGCTTGTTGTAAATATTTTTACCTAAATCGTGCTTAACCAGAAATAGATACGGGCCTCTAAGTTGGAAGAAATACCCATCATTTGCCTTTTTCTTTTTCCTATTTGCAGTACGTCTCATATTAACATCTGTATGACACGGAAAATCCATTTGTGTGAAGTTTACTACCTTTACATTTTAAAACTTACTTAGTACCTCTGGAATACATTTTGTTATAAATGTGTGTACCCACCTAAGTAAGTTTTCACAATAGTTGATTTTCACTATGAATAACGTAATTTAATATTTAGTGAACTTCCGTACAGATCTTGTGTTTAAAAGGACAGACAATAATCAGAGATAGATAGATGATAGATAGACGTAGTTACTGGTCTATGATCTGTCCTGTGGACTCATCTATATCTTTAGTTGATTTCTAAGTGTCACGCTTCTTTGCTGTTCCAAAAGTCTACTTTATACATTTTGCTTATTTCAGAGCACTAGTGTAGTATTTGTCATTCGTATAAAAATTATTAATTTTTTCAGTAGTGGCAACATTGGTAGAATTTTTTTAAATATTAACACTTATGAAATATTTGTGTTAGTGCTTTTATCTCTTTACTAGAATATTAGGGCTTTTAAAAATGTCCTATTGTAAGTTTTGTTACACTTTTGCTATATGTATTTTTCTTAGAAGACTTTCACTTAGCAATTTTATATTATCTTTTTTTATTCCCATGTACTTAGTTTTTGTTTGTGGCCTGTACCAGAATTTTCTTTAATTTTTAAGTGAATAATCTTATTCCTAATGGGACAGTAATGCCTGCTTCTCTCTTCAATTCTTTTTCCCTCTCTTCACTTGCTGAATATTTATTTTGTGGCTTAGGAACTTCAGGTATGTACTAAGCAATTCGGATGCTCAAAAGGAGGTACTGTCTTGACCATTTTCTCAGTGAAAATGCTCTTGGTATACAGCTTCTTTAACAAGCGTCATTCCACATTAAAAGGAGACTGCACTTCGTCAATAGTATGCTCAGTTTTCCTAACAGAAATCTCTCAGGACGGGAAGGGTGCGGCAATTCTCTGTGCCACGAATCCCCGGAAGGAGGGTGAACATGTATTCCTGACCCTCACCCATGTGCACTGTGACTCACCGCTTTATTTTTTAAGCAAAACCTAAGTTTTGACTTGAGTTTCTCAGTTTTAATTTTACCTTTAGTGATCAAACCCATTATATATATATTCATAGACACAGTGTAATATGCTGCTACACATTTATGTTACCTAATAGTTAAATCAGGTGGATTCACGTATCAATCACAGCGGTACTTATTCAGATGCATGAGAGGGGACAGCAATTTTGTTTGTAATACATTTAAATAATAATATTAAGGAAATATCTTTTTCCTAAAATGAAGGATTTAAGCAATACAGATGCTTGTTAGTACTGAATACTGTATGTACTTCAATAAATATATTATTTTTCTCCTTGCAAACTGAGGATATTTTAAAATATCACATTTTCTAAAGACCCACATCATATAATTCTATACACAAATTTTGTAATAAATATATATATAGCAAGGTCATCTCAATGGCATAACAACTATCACTGAATGATGAAGCAGCTCTTCCTGGAATCTTGTAAAACCACTAAGCTCCTTCATGAGAAATTCACCCCCATGATTCAACTAATTCCAATTACCTTCTAAATGGTCAATCTTCTAATATCGTCATATGCATACTTAGGTCCTAATTATATGAGTGTGTGGAAAGAACGCAAGCATTCGGGTCATAAACAGTACTGCACTGGATTGGAAGATAACCATTTGAGAATTTCCCCTAAGGACCTCTGTGCTTTCTCTGCAGGCTGATGCCCAGCAACTACCAGAACTACCTGATCTTCACTTTTGCCATAGAGGAGATCAACAGGAATCCGCATCTTTTACCCAACATTTCTCTGGGCTATGAGTTCCATAATTTAATTTACAGTCATTGGAGGATACTAGAAAATTCCTTCATTTTGCTCACAGGACAACATGAGATCCCTAATTACACGTGTAGAAGAGAAAGCAAGTGTGCAGCGGTCCTGACAGAAATGCCATGGGGAACCTCGGCTCAGATCGGACCCCTGCTGGAACTCTACAGATTTCCACAGGTGAGGGCGGGTGGGCCAGGAAAAGATGGAGACACAACCGTGGTGCTTCAACTACCCAGAGCATAAAGGGTTAAAAATCAGCCTGGGATATGTACCTTCCAAAGGCACCAGAGTCCGTACACTAAGAGACTTGGTGGGTTACACACAATTTCTTTTCTTTTCTATTTTTGGATCAAAGAGGAAGGAAAGAAATGTTTCTGGGATGTCTGAGCACATTCATATATTTTTTAAAAAACACGTGTCTCCTTCCACAACTTCTACAAGTTACTCAGTACATTTCTGGGCTATTATCATCAACATTCCAGTGTGTTACCCTATTTTCTTTTCCTTTTAGGTGACCTTTGGCTCATTTGATCCTACACTGACTGACAGTGGCCAGTATCCTTCTCTTTATCAGGTCGCCCCAAAGGACACATATTTGGCCCTGGGCATGGTGTCCTTGATGCTTCATTTCCGCTGGACCTGGGTGGGTCTGCTCATCACAGAAGGCCATAAGGGTCTTCAGTTTCTCTCAGATATAAGAGCTGAGATGGACAGGAACAGAGTCTGTGCAGCCTTTGTGAAAATGCTCTCAACTGTGGTTGTTTCATATCTCTCAGCCATGCGGATGTATGATATCCTGACAACAGATACATCATCAGTCAATGTGGTGGTTATTTACTATGACAATGATAATGGAAATGATGTAAATTATAATGTAATGCAACACTTAGTGACATGGAAAGTCTGGGTGACAAACTCACAATGGCGTGCTGACCAGGCTGGGAGAGATTTCATTCTTGACCCATTCCATGGGACTCTTGTTTTCTCACAGCACCACAAAGAGATTCTAGGTTTCACAGATTTTGTCGAGGCAGCTACCCCTTTCAAGTACCCAGAAGACACTTACCTCGTCATGTATTGGTCCAGGAATTTCCACTGCTCACTCTCTGACTGTGCCTTGAAGAACTGCACACCTAACACCTCTGCAGCTTGGTTGCCTCCTAATCGTTTTGACACAGCCTTGCACGACAGGAGCTACAATGTGTACAGTACTGTGTCCGCTGTGGCCCACGCCCTCCACGCAATGCTTTTTGAAGAAGTACAAAGACCCCGGATGAGAGACAGACAAGTGATGATGTTTCCCCCCTGGCAGGTAACGTGTCTTCCCTTGGATGGCAGGCGGTGCAATGAAGGTGCCCTCTCAAGTTATTCTATGTGTTTCATCCAAGAGTATTAGAATAATTTCTACAAAATACAAGACATTGTGTATCACACCTACTGTTGAGGAGGTGATTGTTGTGCTGAGTTGAAATGATCCTCAATCAAGGAGCCACTGAGAAGGAGGAGGAAACAGGAGGCCGGCTTATTGCTTCTGTCCATAGGAGTCAGAGCCTTACCCACGTCATCATGTTCCATGGTTTTCCTAAAGGACAACTGGAAAACCTATAGTGACTTACGAAACTAAATGGCATTAAACCTAGCAGTGCACATAATAAAACTTCATATAATTCTGCACGCTTCAGATATTGATGAACTTCATTTTGTTCATGAGAATAGTCAGACGATGGAAGTTGTGGGTTTTAGAATCTTTGATTCCACAGTTGGTGTTTTCCTCTCATACAACCGTATACTTTATTTAATAAACGGGCTCACACAGACTATGTTTTCCTTAAAACTGACATTTCTGGAACATGGCAACATTTTAGTCCTTAGACATTCATGTGCCCCAGTTCAATACACAACACTGTTGCTTAAAGTTGCTTTATGTAAGGGGCATTAATGACAGTTAGGGATGTTCCTCCATCCACATTTCCTGTCCTTACCCTGGAGCCCTGCTCACATAGGATGCCGTGTCTCTTTCAGTTGCATCACTTTCTGAAGAATGTCCAATTTCACAATCCTGCTGTAGACCAAGTGAATTTGGATGACAGAAGGAAACTGGATTCCGAGTATGACATTCTCAATATTTGGAATTTTCCAGAAGGCCTTCGACTGAAGGTTAAACTAGGTATATTTTCTTCACATGCTCCACAGGGCCAAAAACTGACTCTGTCTGAGGATATGATGGAGTGGGCCACAGGAAGCACAGAGGTGTGTTGTACCTCCCATGGCTCACTTACCCACAAGGGAGCTGAACACCGTCGTAGGCTTTGTGCCCCCAATTTTGCTCATGTAATGGTCACATGTAGAAACTGAATAACTAAATTTTCAATTGGAAAAAAATTGTTTATAAGCTTTCTAACGAGTGGGAAGGAAATGAATTTATTTAATTATATTTTTGTAAATATGTTTCATACTATGAAATAAATTTGGTATGTAATTATATAGTTTTGCTTATGTATGTACACAAATTAAGTTTATTCCTCTAGTTCTGTTTTTTGTTTTTGATGCTGAGAATCAAACTCAGGGCCTTGCGCTTGCCACGCTGGCACTGCACTGCTGAGCTACCTCTGCGGCTCGATCCCTCTAGCTCTGAAGAAGTAAGTAAAAGTCTAACAAGTTATCACTGTACATTTTTTCCTCAGACTCCCCGCTCGGTGTGCAGTGAGAGCTGCAAGCCTGGGTTTAGGAAAAGCCTTCAGGAGGGAAAGGCCGCCTGCTGTTTTGATTGCGTCCCTTGTGCAGACGATGAGATCGCCAAGGCCACAGGTAGGAGGAGCACGTCCTGTGCACACAGTTACATTCAGTTTTATATTCACTCCACCTATCCACGAAATGGAAAAATCTTGCAGAGCACACCAGCAATAAAATTCTTCCCTTACTTATCAAATTACTTGTTATATTGAGTGCCGTTTCCTTGTTGGAAAACACATTCTCACCCTTGAAATGAATTCTTAATTCAATTTCCTTTTAATCCATTCCTATTCATCACTTTTGGGTTTTGCCTGGCAGGAACTGAGCCAAAACATGCTCTGCCATCTCTGTCCCCAGCCATTCTTATTTGTTATTTTGAGGCAGAATATCACCAACTGGCTTCAGATTGCCTCAAAAATTCAACAGACCTGTCTAAGCCCATTAATCCTCTGGAATTAGGCACCACCATGCAGCACCACACCTGCCTACATTGAGTTATTTTTCTAGTCCCATTCAAAGCACTATTTTCTCAGGACAAGCCCTTTCCCTACCCGACAGCTTCTAGGTTTCATTTGCATCGTGAAGTTTAACACGGAGTAGGATTAAAGCCAACTCTTTGCAGTCTTTGGAAACACAGCAAGACTACAGTCAAGACAGGGTCAGGCACACTTCACTTTCCACTGGCTGACACGGTCCTTCACACAAAGCAGGTGCCCCGAGAGATGAGTTTGACTGGAGATGGGGGATGTCTTTGATGTGCAACATGCTTATAACACAGTGCAATTCAGTTCTTAGAATTTAATCCCAGTTCTCCTAGAAGGCAGAGGTGAGTGGGGAGAAATACTATGGCATGAATTAGAGTCTGTACGACAGAACTGCAAGGAGGATATGCACACAGAATAAGGGATTTAACAAGTAATAGTATACACATTTCAGAAGGGCATCACAGGCATTTTTACAGAAGAGATAGGATTAATATTATATCAGAATTAAAGGAGGTGGTATAAATAATTTTAGGATTAGTAGAAGTGGCCAAATGGCATATTCACCATTCATGGAGTATTCAAATATCCTAAAGGAAAATACCATGTTATTAAAACACAGATAAAATGAGGATAAGGATTAAAATATATTCAATAAAATGTATAAAAATCTAATATTGAAGACTGTTGCATACCATAAGCACCACTTTGGAAATATTTAACTTTCTTATGAATCATGACATGGTGCAATCACCTTCCTACTGAATATTTTCTAACTTGTTTTGGGGCTGATATAAATCTTCATTTCAAAGCTTATTTAGTCTGATTTCAAATGTTCTCTGAAATACATCAAGACTGAATATGGACTGAATGGGTATTCTCCATAAAGTATGGGAACATGGTGCTTTTTAAAAAATGTTGTATGTCACAGAGACAACAATGTATCCACTAAAATCAGTTAATACACGCTTCTGGTAATATAGTTCTCCATCATGTACAGTGCATAGAACAGATCAAAGCAAAAATTAAAAATCATGTACAACTGAAAATCCTGTTTGTTGAAGCTAAAACTATACTGAGACAAATATTCATTCTATATTAAATATACTTCTGTGCTGTTTAAATAAAAAAGGTGAAATTATGCATTTGAAATATTCATCACACACTAGAAAATAGTCGGGCAACTTGAACACAAAGAAAATAAAAGATGGGATACAGTCTGAAAGGAATTTTTAAAAAATTAAAACAGAAATTAAATAGAATTAAATGTGATTCTGGTAACAAAAAGTGACAACTCTTAGTACAATTGATCAAGAAGAAAGAGAAAATTTGAAAGCCAGTATATCATGACAGAAATCTGTCCATTAGGAAAATTTCTATATGAATATATAGGTAATTTCATATCAATCTATGCCTTGCAACCTATAAAGTCACAGGAAAATTTAGCAAAATAACCCTAAGAAAAATTAAAAATCTCCAGAGTAGTAATATCTCTACAGTACCATGTCTATTGACAGGAGTCCATAGTGTAATACTTCACTCCAAATTTTTGTTGATTAATAATAGTAGCAGTGAAATTCATAAGCATTCAAACACATATTAATACTGACCTCATTCTTTAGAGAAAAGGAAAAGAGGAAACTCAGTTCATCTTAAGAAAGGAACTAACTGGTGTTACTCATAGCTGAAAATGCACTTAGAAGAAACAAAGCTCACAGTCCACTTTCCTTTCCAAACTAAATTCACACATT
The DNA here is from genome assembly GCA_004027595.1 of Dinomys branickii. Classification (NCBI taxonomy): domain Eukaryota; kingdom Metazoa; phylum Chordata; class Mammalia; order Rodentia; family Dinomyidae; genus Dinomys; species Dinomys branickii. The sequence continues at coordinate 25,013 of PVLD010011124.1, forward strand.
CTATTCCAAATTGAAGTATGTGTGTCAGGGGGCGGGATACCATGAGCAAACTCAGTTTATAAAATATAATTAAATGCAGTAGCTCCTGGGAAAAGAAAAACAGTGCTACTTACTAAACGGAGACATACCATGTATAATAAAATGGTACATCTCTGTGATTCACAATGAAACAACAAGGAGAGTATTTCTTACCAAATGAGTAGAAAACCCTCTGACTGCCCCTCAAAAGGGTATTTACGGTATTCTGCAGCACATCATACAACTCGTGGTCTATTTCTGAAAGCAGGAAGGAGACGAAGACTCGCTGTGTCAGACTTTGCCAGACATGACACTCCGCACCACGTTCAGTGCATGAAAAACACACATCACCACAAATACGTTATAAGGGGAGACACATGAATGACAGAATTTGCTGGTGACGTTACTTCTTAAGTATAAAATCCATGTAAATGAACAAAATGATAGATTTCCTGATTATGGAATACAAAACTATTACAAAAAAATGAAAACCTGTCTCCATACCTCAGTCATAAGGCATTCATAGACAAAATTTTGAAAAGTGATTTTTGCAAGATTTAAGAATAATTTCATATGTAGTGATATATCCTGTAATTATCTCTAAAGATATAAAATTAAAACTGCTAAAATACCCCTTAGACAATAAAATTAAATAAGTAGCTGCACACAGCGCGTGCACAGGTGGAGAAGCTCAGGACAGAGCTGCTTCTCCCTCAGTGCGTTTCCTCACGTGCATTTTCCCGGGACTCAGCAAGTGACGTCAGCTTCCGCATAGGAGGCTGTTCACTGAATATCTGGAGAATCATTTATAAAGATTTGATTTAGATCAGTAAGTGAAGTAATAAAGGTAGACCTCTTTTACTTTGTAAAAACAGAATTTTTGTATGGATATGCCAGGCTTAAAAGGAGAATAAATAGCAAATAGTATCATTTAGGACTTATTCTTTATATATCATTCTTTCATTTTGTGTCTAGAAAGAAACGGAAAAGTGAGGTGTGCTGATGCATGCCTGGAATGCAAAGGTCTGGGAGGCTGAGACAATAGGATTTTCTGTTGGAAATGAAAATTGCCAACCTTGGCAACATAGTAATTTAAGGAGATCCTCTCTCGAAATAATAAATATAAAAGGATTGGAAATATATCTCAATGCACAGTTTCTGAGTTCAACCCCACATACTAAAAAGATAAGAAAGATAGGAAAAGATACGGAAAGATAAGGAAAAGAAAAAATTTAAAAATTGACAATTTAGTTCAAGTCTAGTGAGTTTCTGGACTTGAGTTTGTGACTAAAAAAAAAAATAATAAACCTAAGCAAGTGATATGGATCATTGTGTGAAGTGTCCAGATCTTCAGTTCGCCAACACTCAGCATAACCAGTGCCTACAAAAAGCTGTAACTTTTCTGGCTTATGAAGACCCCTGGGGGAAGGCCCTGGTCATCACCGCCCTGAGTCTCACTGTCCTCACAGCTGCTGTCCTTGGGCTCTTTGTGAAGCACCGAGACACTCCCATCGTCAAGGCCAACAACCGGGCTCTCAGTTACACCCTGCTCATCTCCCTCACCTGCTGCTTCCTCTGCTCCCTGCTCTTCATTGGCCGGCCCAGCACAGCCACCTGCATCCTGCAGCAGACCACATTTGGAGTCGTGTTCACTGTGGCTGTTTCCACTGTCTTGGCCAAAACCATTACCGTGGTGCTGGCCTTTAAGGTCACTGCTCCAGGCAGAAGGATGAGGCAGTGGCTGGTATCAGGGGCACCAAACTCCATCATCCCCATCTGCTCCCTGATCCAGCTCACTCTCTGTGGGGTCTGGATGGGGACAAACCCACCCTACATTGACACAGACGCTCACTCTGAACACGGCCACATCATCATCATGTGCAACAAGGGCTCCCTCACTGCCTTCTACTGTGTCCTGGGATACCTGGGCTCCCTGGCCCTGGTCAGCTTCGCTGTGGCTTTCCTGGCCAGGAACCTGCCTGATGCATTCAATGAAGCCAAGTTCCTGACGTTCAGCATGCTGGTGTTCTGCAGTGTGTGGGTCGCCTTCCTCCCCGTGTACCACAGCACCAAGGGGAAGGTCATGGTGGCCATGGAGGTCTTCTCCATCTTGGCCTCCAGTGCGGGGCTGCTGGGCTGCATCTTTGTCCCCAAGTGCTACATTATTTTGTTAAGGCCAGAGAGAAATTCTCTTCCTGGGTTCAAAGGTAAAACACATTCTGGAAGAAAAACGTCTTCTTAAATTAAAATTATATTCTTTTACTAAAAGATATCTAGTGTCTGAGGCAATTCTGCACCATTTTCCAGTCTTACATTTGGTACAGTTTGGGATTTACTACAATAAATAAAGGAATATTGTTTCTTTCTTTAATGGTCTTATACTTGTAATTGTTAGTAACTACCACATTTTTCAATTGGAAATTTATTCCAGAGTTTTGTTCCATTGATTCTACACCCAATCTTATTATCTGTGCTCAACTTTGATTATATTCCTTTTTATTTTGTTTCCCCTTAAATTTTTAACAATTATGAATTTTTATACCTTTATTTATAGATCAATATTCTTGAATCCCTTAAAGCTTTTAAGATTTTCTCACATTAGTCTTTTAGTATTGCAGAGATCGCTGTTCATACGTCATAACGGAGCAAAGGGGAGGGAGGCCGGCCAGCTGCTGGACGAACGGCACTGCCCCTCCAGCTGGAGAGGAAGAGAGTCAGGTGCTTTTACTACCCACAACTCTTGGGGGCTGTGTGTCACTCTCAGTGACTGAAATAATACTCGCATTCAGGCTGAGACAGTCCTGTAGCGAAACATAAACTCTGTTTTCTCATGATGGCTGAAATCCACCTTTGCCTAGTTACCATCGATGGTGGCCCATGCATTTCTTACGAGAACCTATTTTCTTTTCCTAAGATGTTTTCCTTTGAAAAGAAGAATGCATATATACGTCCACTGTAAGAGAAATCTATTACTTAACCATACCAACTATGGTAATAAAATCCTTGTAAGCAAGGCAATGTCTGCAAAAGTCATGATAAACACTGAGCACCAGGGGCATTTCAGTAAAAGAAAGTGAGGCTGAGACGCAAGGCCAACCAGGCTTTTCCCGCCACCGCTACGCAGGGTAGCAGACCCGTGGCTGGAGACAGGAAAGAAACAGGAAAGAACTGGCGGCAAAGAACTCGAACTGCAGGTGTCCACAGACAACATCAGCGCTCACTGCAAAGCAGGACGGCACTTGTAGCTTTAGATCAACCATTCAAGTAACCGCTCCCCGAAAACTGGGCAAACACACAAAGCACTCAGCATACTAAAATCAACCTTCGCTCTTCATTAGTGATTTGACCAAGTCAAAAAACTGCCTAATGCCGCCTACGTTTGGCGAAAGAGCCCGGAGAATCCCACGAGGACGGCACTAAAGACAGAAATCTCATCACAAACCCGGATCACAGCTTCTTAAGGTCGGCGCACTTCTGGGACTCTGCACCGGAAGTCAGGGGAGAACACTGCGCAAGCGCAGTGCTGCAGCGCGTACAAAGCCAAGCCTCCCTCTTACAGGACGCACAAGCGCAGTGGAGAGGGGGCGTGGTAACGTGCTCTGCGTCACTCCGAGGTGACGCTTACGAGGCGGGCTATTCCAATTCAGCGTGCGGTTCTGAGGTCTCTCTCTCTGTCCTGGACCAGTGCTGCGGTCTTGCTTTGGGGGAGGAGGTGAACGAATCGCTGAGCCGTGGCGGAGCTGAGGACGCTGAGGACGAGGTCGAGGAAGGTCAGAACCCGCGGTAGGTGGTCGCGAGGAGGGAGCGGGGCTTGCGGGAGCTAGGGGCACGCAGCGTCGGGGCGCCGGGCGGGGCCTCGTGATGGAGAGGCGATAGGCCAATGAGGGAAGGAGGCGGGAGTTGGAGGGCGGGACTTTCGGAGAACTGGCGCGAGTTGGTCCTCAGGTTGTGCGTTGTTAAACCGGACAACTGGCGCGGTGTTTAGGATCGAGGTGGCAGCTCGCGGGGCTCTGGCCTTAAATTGAGAAATCGATGCCCAGCGCTTTCATAACGTGTTTCGCCCCTCGACCGAGCGGGCCACCGCCCCGGTGCGGAGTTCTATGAAAAACGGGCGGAAACTGGGCGTGGTGACACGTCTGTAATCCCAGCACTCGGGAGGCTGAGGCAGGAGCGTGATTGGAAGTTCGAGTCCAGCCTGGGCTGCAAAGTGAGCTCAAGGCCAGCCTGGACTGCATAGCGAGACCCTGTCTCAAAACAACAAAAAATTTAAAAAATAAAAACTTGGGTGGGAGATCCTGCTTGTGCGCCCAGAGCCCCCTGAAGAGCTCTGAGGTGGTGACAGGCGATGTCCTCAGCAGTGCTGAGTGCGTCCGTTGCTGTGGGATTTGATCTCCCCCTGTTGTTTAACGGTGGTTGACCTGTGCAGCTTCTGGAGTAATGGGATCCATAGTTACCCTCACAGGAAAGGGAAGTGAGGATTACTTTTGTTCTATATTGTTTTATGCCGTCATTCTAAAGTTACATAGCAGTCTATTCTTCTGCCTGCCTTCCCCTGGGGAGAGGAAGGGCCAGGAAATACGATGCTCAGGGGCACGGGGAATAACGCTTCCTGCGCTCAACCAGCTGCTCTGCGAACTTAATCAAGTCACTTTGAATCTCAGCTTCTTCACCTGTGAAAAAGCTGATGGAAATACAACCACACAGCGTTGTTGCCATTAAGGAATGGTGCTTGCGCTGGATATTCAACTCCGGACGTCCCTCTACCCACATCTGTGAGGAGCAGAAACCTCTGGCCACACCCCCCACCCCATGTCTAGCTGGCTACTTAGGTATTCATCAGAATTTTGTTGATCACCTCGAGGTGCCCCCAACCTGAGACCTGGAAGCCGAGAAGAGCACGACAGGAGAAAATTCCTCCTTTCATGTGGTTTATGTCCCCCGCCCCCCGTGGGGAAGAACAGTGAGTACAGTAGGTTCAGACATTGCTAAGAGCTATGGAGGTGCAAGGTGACGAGGTAAAGGTGCGACCTACTGCAGCACGTGTGCGTGCCGTGTGCCTGTGAGCGCTGGAACATATTGGACACTGTCAGGGGGCGAAATTGGGGGTCAGGGGTGAGCTGAGTCCTGAATGCTGGATCGTTATTTCCAAGGCAGGGGAACCAGCGGTTACCAGGCGCAGGCCGATCAGGTCAGTCTCAGTGCCTGGCCACGCGCTGTCTAGACTGACCAGGAAACTATCTTTAGAAAAAGGGAGCGTGCGGTGCTCATCAGTCTTTGTCTTGAGATTGAGAAGAAAAACAAAAGACCCTTCACCTGGCAGAGGGTATTGAAGAGGCCGTGTGCAGGATAAAGACCAGGTTGCTCAGAAAACAGGCGCGGGCCGAGGAAGTCTGGCTGGGACTCCCTCTGGCCTCAGACCCGGCAGCAGGATGATCATCCGTGGTGTCTGCTTACTGGCGAGGCTCCTGGAGCTGCCTCCAAGGCTGAGCCAGCCTGTGCTTCTCACCGGCAAGGAGTCCGTCCTGCCACTGACCTGCATTCCTCATTTCCCCAGAGTCTCAGTTAGTTTTTCAATGTGTACCCTGTCAGTAAATGTCTCTTGTACTTCAGCAAGATCTCTTGCAACCATGGGAACTTAATGAAAGCAAAAGCAGATGTACCTGGTCCGAAGCACTGGCTTTCCTCCTCTTAGCTGTGATTTGAGAAATTACTTTCTCCCCTCCGCACCCTCCCCAGTGCCTGAGTGAACACAAGCCTTCCCGCAGGCAGGTGCTCTACCGCTGAGCCACTGTCCCAGCCAAGAATTATTCTCTTTTTGTAAGTAATTAATTTTATTGGTGCATTTTAGATACACGTAATGGTAACACGTACCATGTAGAATTTGTACCTGTGTATGATACAGCCTGACTCTTCTTGCCCCTCTCCCTCCCCTTCACCTGCTCGTCTCCTTATTTACAAAGCTTTGTTTCCATGTTTTCATTCTCTTTTCCTGTTTTCTTTTCACACCCCCTCCCTAGTTCCCCTTCTCATTTGAACATTTTCTTCCTATTTCACAATATCTAAGTAAAGTAAAATAAATACCATGGGCGATCATCCTGCTGCCGGATCAGAGGCCAGATGGAGCCCCAACCCGACTTCCTTGGCCCGCTCCTGTTTTCTGAGTACCCTGATCCTTAGCCTGCACACGGCCTTTTCAACTGCCTCTGCCAAGTAAAAGGTCTTTTTTTCCCTCTGAATCCCAAGACAAAGACTGATGAGCACCACATACTTACTTTGGTCCTTACGCATTTTGCTCCTGATTTACATTTTCAGTTTTTCACACCAGAGAAACCATGCAATATTTGAACATGTGTGTCTGATTAAATTCACCTAAGAGTATGGTCTCAGTGTGCATCCATTTGCTTTGAAATGTCCAAGCTTACCCTTCTTTAAGACTGAGTAGTACTCCATTGTATTAAAAAAAAACACACGTCTTTTGTATCCACTCAAAAGTTATTGGGCATTTGGGTTATTTCCAAGATTTAGCCATTAGAAACTGTGCTGCTATAAACATGAGTGTTCATACATTGCCGTAGTGTGATGCTAAATGGAACCTGTAGTCCTAGATTTTGAGGACACTCTGTACTGATTTTCACAGTGGTTTCACCAGTCTACCCTCACCAGCAGGGAAGAAGGGCTCCTTTGTCCCCCACAGCCCCTTCCGCACTTGTTATTGGTTGATTTCTTGATAACAGCCATTCTTTCTGGACCGAGATGGAGTCTTGAGTGTTGTTTTCATTTCCATCTCTAGAATGAGCAGTGATGTTGAACATTTTTTATATATTTGCTGTTTCTATTCCTCATCTGAGAAGTGCACATTCATTTCAGATGCCCGTTTTTGGGTCTTTAAATTTGGATGGTCGCATTGTATTGAATATTTTATATTGAGTACTTTATACGTTCTAGATATGAGCCCTTTGTCTGAGGAAGGGCTGGTAAAGTTCTTGTTCCACTCTGGGTTGGCCGTTCACACTGTTGGTGGTTTCTTTTGCTATGCAAAAGCTTTTTAGTGTGATGAGATCCTGGTTGTTGATTTTTTTGTGGTATTCTCTCTGTGGTTAGGGTTTTCTTTGCCTGCACTTATATCTTTGTTATTAAATCGAGAAATCTTTTGTGGGAGTTATTGGGGTCTTCTATGTAGAGTATTATGTCATCTGTGAACAATGATTATCTCACTTCGTGCTTTCCTACTCTTGTTCCTTTTATTTCTCTTATCTAATTGCCCTGGCTATTTCCAGAACTGTATTGAACAAGAGTGGTGACAGTGGACATCCTGTTCCTGATTTTATAGTGAAAGCTTTCAGTTTTTGTCCATTTAGGGTGATGTTGGTTTGTCATAGGGGGTTTTCATCAGATTTAGGTAAAGACCACCTATTCCAATTTTCTGTAGGGTTTTTATCATGAGTGAGTGTTGGACTTTATCAAAAGCTTTTTGTTTTTATTGAAATGTTCATGTGACTGTTGTCTTGGGCTGTGTTCATGTGGCATATTACATTTACTGATTTGTGTATATTGAACCATCCCTGCATTCCTGGGAGGAATTGGTATTTTGATCAAGATTGCATTAAATCTGTGTTAACAATTTTGGGAGTATGTACATTTTCACTATATTGGTTCTTCCTACCCCAGAGAAAAGGATATCCTTACCTTTTCTGTTACCTTCTTTGATCTCCTCTTTCCAAGTACCACAGTTTTCACTGTAAAGGTCTTTTACTTCCTTGACTTGGTTAATTTCTAAGTATTCCATTTCTTGGATGCTCCTGTGAAAGGTATTGTTTGTCTGATTTTTCTCTCAGTGAGTTTGCTATTTTTGTAGAGGAATGCTATGAATTTTGTATCCATCTATGCTATTAAATTCAGTTATTAAATCTAGTAGTCTTTTGGTGAATATTTTGGTGTCATCTGTGTAGAGTATCATGTCATGCACAAATAATAACAATTTAACTTCTTTTCTGTCCATATTCATTTTATATCTTTCTCTTGTCTAATGTCTCTGGCTAATGTTTCCAGAGCTATATGGAATAGGAGTGGTGAGAGTAGACATCTTTGCCTTGTTGCTGATTTTAGAATGAAAGCTTTCAGTTTTTGACTGTTTAATATGAAGTTGGCTTTTTGTTTGTAATAGAATGCTTTTATCAGATTGAGATAAAGATTGTGTATTCCAGTTTTCTATAGGATTTTTATCATGAGTGAGTATTGGACTTTGGATGCCATGATGTGATAGTATGCGTGAAAATAATTTCAGTTCCTTTGCATGTACTGAAGCGTGTTCTACGGGCTTGTATATGCTCTGTTTTGGAGAACATTCCATGCACAGCTGAGAATGTGTATTCTGATGGGATGGAACACTCTATAAACATCTACTAAGTCCATTTACTTACAGGTTTGTATCAGTTCTGATATTTCTTTGTTGATTTGTTATCTAGCTGATCTGTTTTCTACAGTGGGGTATTAATATCCCCCATTACAATATGATTTTTATGTCCATTAGTATTTTTTTAATATACCTGGGTACACTGATATTTGGTGCGTGCATTTTTATGATTGTTACCTCTTCCTCTTGCACTTCTCCCTTAGCAAGTATGTAGTGACCTTGTTTGCCTCGTTTTTGATCAGTCCTGGCTTGAAGTTCAATTTGTCTGCAGAGTAGCTACTCATGCTTTTTTCTGGGTTCCTGTTGCATGAAGTATTGTTTCCCCTCCTTTCAATTTCAGCGTGTGGATCACTGTTTGAGTTAAATGTGTTTCTTGTGTGCTGTACATTGTGAGATCTTGTGTCTCGATTGATTCTGTAGTTTGTTTCTTTTGATTGGTGAATTAAGACCATTTACATTGTTGGTTGTAACTGGTCTGTATTGGCATGTCATTGTCATGTTGTTTTCCCACTGTTGGTTCCCTGCGTTTTCCCTCTGCTTAACTGCTTACGCTGCCTGGTGGTTTCTTTCTGTTGTTCTTGGAACTGTGGTCCTTTTTATTTTTGTCTAGAACCATCTTCCAGTATTCTTTATAGTGTCAGTTTGGTAGTCATGAATTTCTTCAGATCCTTGTCGTGGAAGTAGCTTATTTCTCCATTAATTCTGAAACAGAGTTTTGCAAGGTACATCGATATGGGCCGGGGGTTGTTTTTTTTTCAGGACCTGAAATACTTCACTCCAAGCTCTCCTTAACTTAAGGGTTGTATTGAGAAGTCTGCTGCAATTCTGATGACCTTTCTTATAGGCGATTTGTTTTTCTCTAACAGCTTTTAATATTCTGTTTTTGTGTTGAATTTCTGGAATCTTTATTATTATATGCCTTGGGGTAGATTTGTTTGTTTTTTGAGACAAGGTCTTGCTCTGTAGTGTTGACTGGCCTTGAACTCACTATTTAGACCTCAAACTGGCCTCAGACTCAGGGCAGTTCTCCTGTCTCAGCCTCCTGAATGCTGGGATTATAGGTATGTGCCACTGTGCCTGGCTTGGAGTAGGTTGGTTGGTTGGTTGGTTGGTTGTTTTGATCATTCTTAGTTGGAGTTGTTTATGCCTTACTGATCTGTATGTCAAATTCTTTTTCCATGTTTGTAAAGTTTTCTGTCATTACTTTAATAAGTTTTCTGTGTTGTTTGCTCTGTAGCCTGCTCTCTCATTGACTCTGTTGAATCATAATGTTACTCCTGCTTGTATCATCTAGCAGCTGGGGCACTGATTATTTTTCACGAATCTTCTTTTCGCGATCACTAACCACAGTTCTTCCTTCTGCGTTCTGGTGTGTATCCGTTCAGTGGAATTTTTAATCTCCTGCGCATCTGTTTGAGTCTGTTCCATGGATTTCATGTTCCTCCTGTGTTGGGCATTCGTGGTTTCCCTTATTTTCCTGAGCGCTTCCATGTTTTTTATGTTTCTCTTCTCTAGAGTCCCTACTCATGCCTTTCATCATCCCGTCCGTCTCTGAGGTTATCAGAGAAATTATTTTAATTTGGTTTTTTTTCTAGAGCCTCACTCACCTGCCTCCTTACTTCCACTGATACCACTTCAGACAGCCCAGGCGGTTGTCTTTCAATTGTCCCACCTCATTGCCCCAGGGTTTGCCTTTGGGGAGCTGCAGAGCTGGGGCTGCCTCTGGCTTCTGTGTCTTCTCATTTTCTATTTTTTTAACTTCAGTTTAATTCCTGCATTGATGCTTATAGATTGTTTATGGCAGGTATCTTTACTGCTAGTATCGAGAACCCTTGGGAAATGACTTCTCAGAGACGTCTTCCAGGTGTAGATGGCTTTTGGGTTTTCTTTCTGTTGTAAGATCCCTCCTCTTTGAATCATTCGGGGTGAGAAGTTGCTGCCTCTTTGGCCTACAGCTCCAGGGGCGTCGGCCCTGGCCCACAGTAGTTTAAGATGCTCAGGCAGCCTCCGTCTGGGCACATAGGAAGATCAGCTAATTAGACCCGTTATGTGGCCTCGGCTGAAGTAGTGCAGTGAGTAATAACCAGAGCAGCCAACGCTCCCGGGAAATGACGGGCTTGGTAACTTAATTTGCCACCTTTGCTGTGTGAACAGGGTTTGTAGTTACACACCAAGTCGGAGACAAACCAGAAAATTCTGCTCAGCATATGTCCCCTCAGTACGGCAAATTTACCCTCAGGAAAGAGAGTTAGAAAGGGGATGGGGAAAAATAGAGAAATACAAGAAGAGCATGGGACGAGAAGCAAGGCCGGAGGACAGAGGGAGATTACACAGGCCGTGGGAACTGGAGAAGGCGGGAGGGCAAGAAAGGAAGAAAAAGACAGGAACAGGAAGACAAGCGCAGGAACATATTCTGGTGTAAAAACAAGCAGTAACGAGAAAAAGAAAAATGGGAAATAAAAATAAAGAAGTTTAAAAGCTGAAAAACAAACAAAGGAAGAAAAGTAGAAAAAAATGTGTCCACTTCAGGGCGCTTCTCTGCTGTCGCTGGTTGGCAGAGGTCGCAGACAGAGACCAGGTACATATTGACTGGTCACCGCAAGCCCGCAGCAGAATTATGGCGGTGGCGGATGATCCCAGCGAGCCTGGGCCTGTGCTCCCCTGAGGTTCAGGCTGCTGCTGGTTTCTGAGTTTTTCAGCCCATAGCACTGCAAGTGACTCCTGCTGACTTGAACTCCGCCCCCTGCCCGCTTGGGCTCCGCCCCCTGCCTGCTTGGACTCAGCTCCCTGACCTCCTGCCAAGTTGAACTTGGTTCCATTTCACGCTGACACTTCAGCCACGAGATGGAACCAACCCTCTAGGTGTTCTGAGTTCGGACTTTGCTGGCCCCTTTCCAGAATGGCTGCTGGCCAGTCGTCCTCTCCTGGGGACGCCTGCGCCTGAGCAACGCACCACCCACTGCCATCCACAGTGTCCACTGCTTCATTCTGCTGTGTGTTTCTCTGTGGAGGCCTCCGGGGCCTCCGGTAGTCACTGTGCCTCTGCAGGCTGCGTCCACCCCCCCCCCACAGAAAGCGGGGGCTCGGGGAAAGCGCCGCCTGCCACCTCCCTGTTCTGCACTGCGGTCCCCCTCTTCGCTCTCCCCAGGGCTCTAATTCTGAGTCCCACAGACCCATTTCCCTCCTCCTCCTCCTCTTCACATTGCTGTACTCAGCACCCAGATTCCAGCTATTGGAGAGGCTGTTTCTCTGCTGCTCCCCACTCCACCATCTTGCTGGATGTACAGTGATTATTTAATTTCTATGTACATTGCCATCTGACAGCTGTATGGTATTGTATTAATAGGATGTGTTTTAGACTTTTAACTGTATATTACTGAGAAGAGATAGACCTATCAGATATCTTAGAGAAATTACTTCCAAAAAGCGAGCTGTGGGAAGCAAAATAGAAAAACCAGTCCCCAAAGCGGCAGTTAAAGGAGGAAAGAATGTGCAGGGCTATCTCAGAAATTTTCAGAAGAGAGAAAAGATGAAATGAAGAAGCTGCTCCGAGCCCTTGCCTGGGGAGGGAGGACAAAGGCTGTGTCAGTGAAGTAGGGGTGTACATGTCAGTCGTACCTTCTGAACAAGCCTTGCTGTTGACTCTGCTGGTGCCAGGGTTTCACGGGCCTTCCCCACAGGAGAAGGTGAGGCAGCCTGGGTCTGTGAATGCAAGGTGGCAGAGGACTGCAAGGAGATGTTGTAAAGGATTCGCCAGCACCAACCTTGATCCCAGCAGCACCCATCCTTCTGCAGAAAAGTATTAGAAAGGTGTCCGGGCAGCAGTGAGCTAGCAGGGGGATCGGCGTGGGAGCTCTCTAGGGTTCCTTCTGCTGTAGCCACTGCGGATGAAGGTTCCCGATGAGATGCGTGAGTTGCTGCGGGCTCCTGCAGGTACACAGCACATGGAGAGCACATGGGCCCTGCTGGCCATGAAGTGTACAGCCCAGCGCACATCTGTGACCAGTGTGGGGGGCATTAGGTACCATCTCCCTGCACATCAGAGGTCATACATTTCTTAATTTTTCCCCCAGAACCATGGCTGATAAGCCCCAGGCAGTTGGTGGCATCCATTTCCCGTTTCCCTTCCCGCCCTACTCCATCCAGAAGGACTTCATGGCGGAGCTGTACCAGGTGTTGGAGGCTGGCAAGATCGGGATATTCGAGAGTCCCACTGGCACGGTGAGTCTGCGTGACACAGGATGATGCCCGAGAATATGAAAGCTTCTCCTCCTCCCTCAGTGGAGATTTTCATGGCTGGAAGTTGGGCATCGTGGCTCCTCAGCTTACCTCTCTGAGCTCTCCTGACTCAGCTCCCGCAGCAAATCACTGTCAACGGGAATCTCAGTTTGTCCCACTGCCCGCAGTGGTGGACACGGCCCTTCCTGGTTCGCAGACTCCTGAGCCTCACTTGGGAAGCTTTGAGGCCCTTGGGCTTTGGGTTCCTTGCTCTTGATTCAGGTCCAATTCTCTGTCTCTCTCTCTTCTCGAACTGGTTATTTTCTCTCCTGATGCTTTTGTTTGTGAGAGTGTGAATCTCTTGACTTGTGTCCAGGGTTAGTGGCGTTTGGCGGGAACGCAGCAGAGCAGTGTTGACCCCATCTTGCTTACCCTGAAGGCCCTTCGCCTCCCTTTAGGCCTTTCCATCCCTTCCCCTCCCCCCTCCACACATGTCTTCCCTCTCCCCAGCCCTATGTGGAAGCCGCAGCCACTGTCTCAGAGCATGATCTTACCTGCAGACAGGTTGCTGTAGATCTAATTAGTGAATGTCGGGCTAGGGGAGCCCTAACCCTCCCTAAGGACCCCATCCTCAGGGCAAGGGGGAGTCAGGGTGCAGCCACAGAGGGTGAAGACGGCCCCCTGGGAGGCGCGGAAGGGACTGGGACAGACCGTGTCATTGCGGTCCTCAGAAGAGCCAGCCCTGCTGCCACCTTGCCGTCTGCCTGCAAAAGTGCAAGACCACGCCTCGGGTGTCAGCTGTGCTCCTGAACACAGAGGTGCAGACACAGAGGCCTGTGGAATCTGCTGCTAGTGGTCCAGCTGGTCGGCTCAGGTCCTCCCTTCTGCCCAGGGACAGACACAGGGACACTGCAGCACATCTCGGAGCATCCAGCGTAGGTCCCACCCCTGCTCCAAGCTGAATGCACTGTGGAGTGACAGCGCCCTGTATGCAGCACGCAGGAAGCGCAGATTAGAAGCTAAAGCTTCGGGTGCCACCACCAGGCCGCTCCTCCGCTTACCAGCTCTGGGGCTTTGGGGTGACCCTACGAAGCTCACTATCACATGCATGCAAGAAGGGGTGCAGAAGTATCACACTTGCTTTCAGTGCAAGCAGTAAAATTAGTTAAGACACAGGGCGACTGCCTACTGTGGGATCCAGATGCCAACCTGGTACACAGTAAGTGAGCAGCTGGAGCTGGAGATCTGTGCATATACATATAAATCATAATAGAATCATCGTTATCCGGAGATGTAGAAATCACTGGCTTCCATTAGGCCTTGAGAAGCCCTGTACCGGAGCACACTGCTGCCGAGTGGGTGCGCAGCTTCAGGAAGGGCTCACGCCCACCATCTCACTCCGCTTCCGGGAGACTCTGACTGGCAGCATCCGGGCAGCACGGGCAGCCGCCAGCTGCGGCTCCTCGGGGCCAGGCCGGGAAGTGCGGGGAGCGGCTGGAGCTGGAGATCACTCTGTGCACGGGGCTGGAGCGAGGCCGATCCTGGGGACAGGGAGCGCCCAAGGCAAGCCACAAGAACAAGCTGCTCCAGCTCGGAGCACACAGACGGCCTGAGGCGAGCCAGGCAAAGAGGCTGCTAGGCCGAGGAGCGTCACGTGACGTGAACTTGCCGCGTGTATAAACAGACGCGCCACAGTGGTCGCACCGTCCCTGTTCTCCCATCTGGAGCGAGGTTCCGCCCGACCTCAGCTTTGTTTGCTAACTCCTAATTTCTTCATCCTCCACTGTCTTTTACCCTGAAAATTCCAAGAGCTGTGCTGGATGGGGCAGGCAAGAGACCCCTCTCCAAAGCCACACCCCTGTGGGGCAGACAGCTGCTCAGTGTCCTCCCCCCCGACTGCCAGTTACCTGAGGAAGTCCCTGAGCTCGTGGTCAGAGTTAACCCAGAGCAGTCTTGAGTCCACTCCAACACACAGACTAGAGGGTGGAGGGAGGCTCTGCATGGCTCTATCTAGTACAAAGACCACAGAAGTTACAGACAGGGGGCCCTGGCGGTGGGGCGCAGTGTAAATGCTTGCTTAGGCTGCGTGAGGCCTTAGGCTCCTCCCCAGAGCTGCAGAGAAACAAACAAAACACAAAAGAACAACTTTGGGGACCAACCTGCTGAAAGGCTGTACAGTGAAACGCTGGGATCTGAAGACACAGCTCTGGGTATGGTGCCCGCCCAGCCTAGAGAAGGCCCAGGGTTCAATCCCCAGTGCCCCAAACAAAAGCAAACAAATAAAAATCCAAATGTTCACGGACATGGACTAGGCTTAACTGAACATGCCCAGAGCAGGATACCCGGGAACGCGCCCAGGGGAAAGCCTGTAACCCGCCCTCGGAAGGACAGCACACACTGCGGTAGAGTCTAGGTAGTGACCCTTCCAGAGCTGCGGCACCATTCAGGTCGCTGCCGGCACCAAGTTAAGATGCCATCTCCGGGTGCTGGAATCACAGAAGGCTTCACGAGTGACTCGCAGGGTAACCGGGCATCTCAGCAGCTTTTTTTTTTTTTTTTTTTTTTTTTTTTTTTTTTTTGTCTTTGAGACAGGGTCTTGCTGTGCAGTTCAGGCTGGCTCACTTTGTAGCCCAGGCTGGTCTTGAACTTGCAATGATCCTCCTGCCTCAGCCTCCCGAGTGCTGGGGTTACAGGCCTGCGCCACTACGCCCGGCTTTCCCACATAGCAGCTTTGAGGGGATTCATTTCAGCCTATAGCAAGGGCTGCAGGGGAAATTCTGATGTTTAAATCACATTTCCAGAGCAACTGGGAAAAAAATGAACAAAACCTTACAAGCTAGGACTGACCGTGCTGTGTCTGCGCACTGATGCTGTAAAGCTGGGTGCTCGCAGGGGCCCCGGCAGCTGTGCGTTTGCCCTGCGTTTTCTATTACTTTTTCACATTGTGTTTATATTAGCTTGTGTGGGCAGCGCACGCCGATGGCCTCCTCCCGGGGGCCAGTGCGCGGACCCAGCTCACCTTCGCCCCTCCCCTCCCCTCCCCTCCCCTCCCCTCGCCCACTCCTCCCCCTCCCCCCTCGGTCCTCTTCCCATTCGCAGGAGGTCTGTCTCACTGTTTCCTGTGTTCTGTGTTCATTTGCTCTTTATGTATGTTTAGGGTTTCTCATGAGAAACCATGTGGCGCTGAAGCTTGATCTCACTTAACCTAGTAGCTCCAGGGCCTCGGCTGTCCTCACATGGCTCCAGCTCACCTTCTCTGTGGCAGAGTGGGCTCCACCGCGTGACACCACACTTCATTACCGCCACTGATGGACATGTGGGGTGTTTCCAAGATGCGGCTGTTGGAACTGTGCTGTGTAAGGTGCACATGTGTAACTGAAGTGAGTGGACACTTCTCAGAAGAAGGATAAGCGGCCAATAAACAGAAAGTGTCCAGCCTCACTGGCCATTGGAGTGGCAGGAGAGCAATACTGAGACTCCATGTTTCATCAAGAAATAAAATGGGAACGGTTTCCGGTGAGGCTGAGGGGGAGGGACCCTTCTCCACTGTTGGTGGGAGTGTTAATTGGTGCCACCACCAGCTGGTGTGGAGAGCCCTCAGTAAACTAAAAGTGGAGATGCCATTTGACACCACCGTTCCCCCCCTGGGCGTCATCCCTGAGGAGGTGAAGACCTCGTCCCCCAGGGACACACACCCTCATGCTCTGGGCGGTGCTGCTGGCCTAATTCCAAGGTGCTGCGTGTTACCCTGTGGAACGTGTGTGCGGCCCACGAGACCACTATAAGCTGTTTTCAGAATGATGAGCTACATGATAAGAGCAGCGCTGTCTCCTGCTGCCGGGCCCGACGTTTCTTTCTTTCCTTTTTCCTGTTTGTCCTGGCTGTTGTCTTGCCCGCTCCTTTTCTTTCCTTGCTGGTCTTAGGGCACCCCCTAATTTTTGAAGCCCTTACTAAAACGGGGAAAGTCCTACAATTTCAGCAGCTCTGAAGGCTGAGCCAGGGGGGTCAAAGGGGCACGTCCAGCTTGGTAAAGTGTCAAGACCCTGTTTCAGAACTAAAAGTAGAAGAAATGAAAGCCTCTGGGGCTGCAGCCCCGTGGTCGAGCGCTCGCCTGGAGTGAGCGGGCTTGGGGAGCACTGCAGGTGAAAGCAAAGGCGCGTGGGAGGCTCAGGGCCGGGTCCTCTGTTTCCACAGCCGCTTCCTTCCCACAGGGAAAGTCCCTGAGTCTCATCTGCGGGGCCCTGACCTGGCTCCGAGACTTTGAGCAGAGGAAACAGCAAGAAGAGTTGCGCTGTCTGCTTGAATTTGGAGCCGACCCCTTGCCAGAGGGGCAGGACCTGCCTCCTACCGCCCAGTCTTCCTGCCGGGCACCCCCCACCACCCCGAGCCCTGGAGGAGAGCCAGACTGGGTCGCCCAGTTTGTGCAGAGGAAGGAGGAAAGGGACCTGGCGGAGCGAGTGAAGGTGAGTCTGGGCGCTGTCCTCGAGTCCTAGAGTGGCCTCTGTGTGTGTGAGCCAAGGCCTCCTGTCCTCCCCGTCACCAGGCACTGTGCCCGGTGGCTCCCCGTGGTGCAGCCCAGTGCAGTGGAGGGAGGAGTCTGAGCAGGCTGTTGCCTGGGAGGGTGCAGACTTCCCACCCCGAGCCTCGAGGCTGACTTGCTGAGCTTGAGGGCCCTGCAGTGCTCCAGAGACCAGCGGGGTCCCTGCAGGCGTCTCCTCACAGCTGTGTCCCCAGGAGGAGCAGGCCAGGAGGAGGAAGCGAGAGGAGTGGCTACAGCAGACGCGCCACGGCACGCAGCTCAGGCACGCAGCCCGACGCCGGGTAGGTGCCCTCTTAGCCTGCCGCAGTCACAGTGGGGAGACGTGGGGTGGCCAGGCCTCGGACTTCGCTGTGTGCCCACTGGCCACGTCCTCCTCCCCAAGCTGGGCGGCCAAGCGGCTGCGAGGCAGTGCCCATGGGCCGTGTGGGGGGCGCCCGTGGTGACAGCCGGGCCGTGTGAACCTGCACCTCTCCCGTCCTGCTCCGCAGAGGCAGGAAGAAGAGGAGACGGAGGCTCTACTCCGCCTCAGCAGGGAGATGCTGGCCGAGGGACCAGGGTCGGAGCAGCTGGAGCCCGGGGAGGAAGAGCTGGTGCTGGCGGAGTATGCGAGTGACGACGAGAGGGGGGCGGCCGGCGGGTGAGACAGCAGCTGCCGCGCCACCTGCTCCCCCGGGGCCCCGCCACTGGCTTCCCTCTCCGGGCCAGCTTGCTATGGGTCAGCTGCCAGCCTGGCATGGCAATGTGCGCGGCCCCGGCACTCGGCCTCCCTGCTCCCAGCCGCCTCCTCCCACAGGCACCATGAGCAGACCAGGAGGTTTCTCCCTCAGAGCTTCCAAGGCTGTGTCCTGAGAACTCCTGAGAGCCTCCCTTCCCAGTGTAACCCTCCAGCCCCCGGGCATGTCCTCTCCCGTGACTTCTGACAGGTGCTGCCACCGGGCGTCCCCCCAGGACAGTGCCCACAGTGTCAGGGAGGGAGTGTCCCTCCCTCTGCAGAGGGACAGAACAGACCTGCAGGCTGGCGGCTCACGAAGGGGGCACGGTCTGGGCAGGTGGAAGGGTGGCAGGGGGCCCTGTCCACAGAGGCCGCGTTGTCAGCATGGGGGCACCAGCAGGAAGTGCTACAGGGCAGCGCATGCCGCAGGGATGCAGGGAGGGGCCTCAGGAGAGTCTGGGGCTCTGCCTCCAGGGCGAGGGCGGCACAGGGCCCGGGAGCTGCGGTGTGAGAAGGGCTGATCACAGGCAGGAGGGAGAGGCCTGGCCAGGGAGCTGCTTGCATAGCAGGCTGGCACTGCCACAGGGATACAGCTGGGTGCCAGCAGAGAGGGAGGCAGGGACGGGCTGGGGACGGTGAGGAGGCAGCGCAAGTTCCCGGCTTTTCCCAAGGGTGAGTGTCCCTGCAGAGTCGCTGCACGTCAGCCCCAGCTTGGTAGAGGTCTGGCCTGGTGGGACCTGTGGGTCCCTCTCCACCCATGACACTGCTGTCCCTGTGTCTGTCTGCGTGCCCCTGAGGCTGGAGCCCTGCATGGACACAGGTGGGATGAGCATGGCCTTCACAGAGCAGGTGCCTCCAGCACCTCAGCACCTTCGCAGTCCCCAGCGGCCCGCCTGTCTCTGTGCCAGGCCTCCCCTCTGCCTGGGACCTGGCACCACCTGCCCTGTCGCCGGGGCCCTTCCCTCCTCCCCGGTTAATGTCCCCCTCCTGTGAGGCCCAGCGCAGGCGCTGTGGCAGCGCGGTGTCAGCACCCCGGGGTCCTTCCCTCTTCCCCGGTTAATGTCCCCCTCCTGCGAGGCCCAGCACAGGCGCCGTGGCAGCGCGGTGTCAGCACCCCGGGGCCCTTCCCTCCTCCCCGGTTAATGTCCCCCTCCTGCGAGGCCCAGCGCAGGCGCCGTAGCAGCGCGGTGTCAGCGCCCCACTGCATTTTGCTCAAAGACCTGCTCACGTTTGAGTCTGTTGTTTTGTCTTCCTGAACCGCTGGCCTTCGGCCGCTGCAAGGGCGAGAACCTCCTGCAAGCGGGATACAGGCCCCTGGGCTGTGACTTGGGCTCGGGGACCCGGAGCCCCTTCCCCTCCCTCCCCGCAGTCCCTGGCTCACAGGGACCTGAGCAGCAGGGGAGGCGGGGCCGGCTCTCATGGGGCGGCCTGTGCAGCGGCCCCTGCGGCTGCGGGGAGCCTTGCGGCGTGGTGAAGCTGCCACCCCGGCCTGGGCCTCCCGCCGGCTGCCAGGGTCTGGGAGCAGAACGCCTGCAGCGAGTGCCCTCGGGGGAGCTGCGCTTGCTGAGGAGGACGGTTGTGTGTTCCGTCTCTCAGGGTGGATGAGGATGAAGAGGACCTGGAGGAAGAACACGCCATGAAGGTAAGATGCCCAGGCCCCAGGGGCTTCGTGTGGGGCCGAACTGCATGCACACGCGCGTTACACACTCCCACACACGTGTGCGTGCGTGACGCTGTTGCCATTTCCTGTCCTCACTCTGAAATCCTGGAGGAGAGGGAGTGTCCATCTTGGCCTTTGCTCTGACCCTCGCTCGGGTGGTGTGTGGGAGCAGCCCTTCGTCCACACTGTCCCAGGAGGTGAGGGGTCTGTGCCACGTGGAAACCCAGTGGCAGTGGGACCCTGCCTCCCTGAGACCCTGCACCCTGCGCCGCATGAGTCAGAGCCTCGGCCTGGCTGAAGTTTCGTGGTGGCCTCCTGCAGTGCGTCTGACTCGGGCAGTGCTGGCTCACAAGGGACCTGCGTTTGCAGCCACAGCCCCAACCCGGGCCCTGCGGGCTCTTAGGCTTCACAGTGCACAGAGCACATGGGTCCATTTGTGCCGCTTTGACTTTCCCCATGTCTGCTCTGAGCAGATTTACTACTGCAGCCGGACACACTCCCAGCTGGCCCAGTTTGTGCAGGAGGTTCGGAAGAGCCCCTTCGGCAAGGAAACCCGGCTGGTGACCCTTGGCTCCCGACAGGTGAGTGGCAGCAGGTGTCCAGGCCTGGTACCCTTCTGCTCTTCCCACACCTGTGTCTTCCAATCCAGGCATGGAAAGACTGTGGGGCTGAGCTGCAGCCACTGGCCCTGTCCTGCCTGCGGTCCTTCTCGCTCCTAGGAAGGGGGAGGGGAGGGGCCGAGAGGGCCTCGGGCCTTGGGCCGCTCACCACGTCCCACCTCGTCCTTGGCTTTAGAACCTTTGTGTGAACGAGGACGTGAGAAGCCTGGGCTCTGTGCAGCTGATCAACAACCGCTGCGTGGAGATGCAGAGAAGCCAGCACGGTGGGCGCTGGCACTGGTGTGGCTGTGCTGGGGCCCAGGCAGGGAGGTCACAGATGCTGCAGAGGCTTAGACCAGGGAGGCGGGAGACGAAGCTGTAGGGTCTACACGCAGATATTGACAAAGCAGGCCTGGGGCTCTCCCAAGAAGGGTGGGGCGTCTTAATTCCAGTCCTTGCGGAGCCCTGTCCCCGGCTTGGAGATGGATTCACGGGCGGTTTACGGAAGGCGTAAAGTAGCGTGGGCTGGCACCTCTGCTGGGTGAGCTGCTGAAGCCGCCTGAGCAGGACGCACAGGGTCCCCACACACACCCCTCCAGCCCTGTCTCGGTCACTGAGAGACTCACAGCCCTTCCTGTCCCTGCTCCGGGCCCGTACCACCGCAGAGAGCAAGAGCAGAACTGAGGCAGGCGAGCCGAAGAGGCGGCGGCGGGAGGGCCGGGCCGCCTGCCCCTTCCACAGCCGCGAGCAGACGCAGCTGCTGCGGGACGAGATCCTGCTGGAGGCGAAGGACGCAGAGCAGCTGCTGGCCCTCGGGAGGGAGGCCCGGGGCTGCCCCTATTACGGGAGCCGGCTCGCCATCCCCGCGGCCCAGGTGAGCGCTCCCTGTTCTTCAGTCTGGGAAGAGGCCCCCTCACGGCCTAAGACTGACAAAACGCTTGTCTCGGTTACTGCCCCACCCCCCCACACTCCGGGTTGAGGCAGAGTTTACGGAGCCACATGGCAGACGAGGAGCCTGAGGCTCAGGTTAGACAGCTGTTCCTGGGTCGCATGGCTGGGCCGCAGCAGCTCCAGTGCTAGAGGTTTCTTGGTTCCTGGTGCGTCGAGGCCGCCCGGGGCCGCCCGGGGCTTAGGCGCGGCGCGGTAGCAGGGTCCCCGTCCTCATACTGTCGGCCCGCCGAATCAGTCAGCTCCGAGTCTGCTGTGCCTGTGCTCCTGAGAGGGGCAGATGCTGCAGCCGCCGGTCTCCTGAATCTGCCTGCACAGGGCCCGGGCAGGAAACAGCACAGCTGCTGTCAGGGCCGGGGCGAGTGGGCGGGTTCCCTGTGGGAACAGCTGGCACGCCCCAGCCGCCACCTCTCCCCGCAGTTGGTGGTGCTGCCCTACCCCATGCTGCTGCACGCAGCCACGCGGCGGGCCGCGGGCATCCAGCTGCAGGGCCAGGTCGTTATCATCGACGAGGCGCACAACCTGATCGATGCCATCACGGGCATCCACAGCACGGAGGTCAGCGGGTCCCAGGTGGGTCGGCCTATGTGGGACTGCGGGCAGGGCTCCTTCCCGGGGTTTCACACCTGCTGGCCGGGGTCCCGGCGACCTGGGCCAGCGTGCGATGGAGACCGTGAACATCGCTCATGGACACCCAGCCCTTCTCCACCGGGGACAGCCAGCAGGGGCTCCTTGGTAGAAGGTTTCAGCCCCTCGCTTGGCCCAGCCCAGAGGCAGCTGCACGCTGGGCAGAACTTCGTCCCCTCAGCTCCATCAGCCCGAGGGCCACAAACCCACACCCCGTGGGTGCCCAGTGCCCACTCCCCATGACTGACGGTGCCTGCGAGTCCTAAGCTGGCATTTCCGGGCACAGTGTCAGCGTGCCCTGGCACAGCCCTCAGCTGCTTGTGCAGAGCCCTTTCTGACGTCAGCCTGTTGTCCGTGCTGTGTCCCCAGCTCTGCCAGGCCCACTCCCAGTTGCTGCAGTACATGGAGCGGTACAGGTGAGACACGGCCCCGTGGCGGAGGGAAGGGCCCGCCAGCCTCCAGAGGACACGCTTGGCTCACTCTCCCTGGCCAGGCTTACACAGGGCCACCATGCTGTCCAGGCCCCACATCCACTGTGGGTACCCCGCTGGGCCCAGCCTGCCTGGGACAGGGCTGCTGGCCCTCTGCGGCTGGCAGAGTTTGTGACCAGTCTGGGGCGCAGCAGACATCAGCCTCAGCTGGGCCAGGGCAGGGGCGCTGGGGGGAGCCCCCCAGCAGTGTGTGCGGGTTCTTCCTCAGGAAGCGTCTGAAGGCCAAGAACCTGATGTACATCAAGCAGATCCTGTACTTGCTGGAGAAGTTTGTGGCAGTGCTGGGAGGTAGGCAGGCTCCTCCAGCCACACACTATTCCTTGGATGCTGGCGGGAAGCCCCGGATCGCCTGCGGCATCACCTGTGTCAGTCACTGATCTGTGAAATTCTCCTTTCTCTGCGTAATCAAGCAGCCTGACCTTACAGCTTAGTTCATTTGCCCGCATTCTGTGCCCTTTTCATTTTTTGTTTTATTTTGTTACCAGAATCCAGCTCAGGACCTTACACCTGCCAGGCAGGCGCTGTGCCCCTGAGCTGCATCCCTGGGCCCTGGGTGCCCTCTCCTCCACCGCGCTCTTCTCCGTGCGGGGCACACTGTCACGTTTTGTGACCGGGTCACAGCCTTGCGGCACATCCAGTGCCCTTGCACGGCCACAGTTCCCTTTGTCCTGTGCGGGGAGCAGCCTGTGCGTTTGAACTGTGGTTTATATTGAGAGGCTAAACGGAGAGCCCATGCTTCTTGCGTGGCCCTGCGCGGACCCCTGGCCCAACTGTGTGTCGGGGAGCCGGTGGGGCTCTGTGGCGGGATCTCACCCCACACAGGGCACCCAGCAGCCCTCTCTGCCCCTGCACGGCACGCGGTGGGGGGCCTCCGCCCTGCCCAGGACGGGGGTGGAGGAAGGAAGTGGGCTCTGTGTGCGTCAGGCCCGTGAGGCAGCCTGGGGCCTACTGCCCTCTCCGCGGGTTCTTTGCGGGCTGTAAATGACCAGAAGCAGACCAGGCGCCGGAGCGCGTTGAGGTGGGACGGTGTAGCCCGCTGTGTCCTGTGGGTGATGAGAAGGCAGAGAAGTGAGGGCGGCGGCCCCACTCCGGCCTGTGTGTTTATCTCCTAGGGAACATCCGGCAGAACCCCAACACCCAGAGCCTCTCACAGACAGGTGAGGGGTGCCCAGTGGCCCAGGTGGCCTGAGCTGCTATCGCGGTGGCTCCGAAAGCCGGGCCCCAGGACAGGCCTCCAGGTCCCTTGTCTGCTTCCAGGGACAGAGCTGAAGACCATCAACGACTTCCTCTTCCAGAGCCAGGTGGACAACATCAACCTGTTCAAGGTGGGGCACCGCCCTCCCACCCTGGCACATTGTGTGTGTTTAGTGCCGCTGCGGCAGCCGCCGCCTATGATCTCAAAAGGAAAAAGGCGAAGTCCCCAGTCACCAAGCAGCCTGAGGTCCTAGGACCCAAAACACAGACACAGGAGGTTATGGGGCTCGTGAAGCAGTGTGCGCCCAGGAGCAAAGAGACCTTGCCCCTGGGGCCAGCTTGGTGGGCAGAGGAGCCTTTCTGGGACCTCGCACACAGTGGAGGCGGCGGGTCCTCCCCTCCCCACCCCCTTCCCTCTTGCCCTGGAGCCTGGGTCCGAGCGCAGCCCCAGACCTCCGCTTGCTCTCGTCCTGCGTGCCCAGCCCTCCTGTGGGGTGTGCGGCCACTGCCGCTCGAATCACAGCCCAGGGACTAGTGTTTGCTGCCTCTGTGCACAGAGGACTCACTGTGTTGTATAGGGGACAGGTTGGAGCCACAGGACAGCACCCGGCGCTGAGGCTGAGGGGCCACACAGTCCCCGCAGCCCGTTGCCCAAGCCCGCGCCCCATGTTGCTCCTTCCTGCTGCCTCCTCCTGCAGACCAGCCTTCCGCGACATCCCCTTTTAGGTCACTGCTGGAAACTGAGTCACCTGGGCTCCTTTCCCCCGAGTCCCACACGCACAGGGTCCCTAGCCCTTGGCCACCCCAGCCGTTGAATCCTAGCTCGCCCCTCCCTCGGCTACGTCACTTCCAAGCAGGCTTTTCCCCCTGCCTTTGTCCCAGTCACCTGCTTCTGTTCTGCCCCCTTTGAATTGGGTTCCTGCAGTACAGTCGGGTGGGTCCCCGCTGAGGGGCATCGCTCTGTGGACCCGCACCTGCACCTCAGCGCTCACAGCTGAGATTGGCGGGGCTGAGAACGGAGTCCGCACCAGGTGACCTGCACACTGCCTCCCAGAATGAGCCCCGCCTCACCTGCTTTTTGCCTTTGCTCCTGGGGGTTTTGTTGTTCGTTTTAATCTGACTATGAGTTCCTCAGGGTCGGGTTCTGCTGCTATCCTTGGAAAGCAGGGGACAGAGCATCTGGTCTCTGGGGGGGGTCTAAGCCACGGGCAGTTTGTGAGGAGGCCATGCCTGTGGGGCGGCAGTGGAGGATGAAAGGACAGGGTGGGCCAGAGCTGCCCCGCGGTGCCGGCCGCTGTCTCTGGGGTGCAGGTCTCGGCGCCCCCACCTCACCCTGCCTCACTTGCAGGTGCAGCGGTACTTTGAGAAGAGCAAGGTCAGCAGGAAGGTGCGGCCCCTGCCCAGCACTCTCCGCCCCCTCTGCCCCAGGGCCCAGCTCGTCCCTGATGCTCCTCGGGCTGGGGCGCACAGGCTGCAGCTGTCTGGAGTCCCTGTGTCACCCTATCGCCTTCCCCTCTCTCCGCCAGCTCTGTGGCTTCACGGAACGCTACGGCACAGTCCTCCCACCACCCCGGGAGCAGTTGCGGCTGGTCGGTCTCCAGCGCTTCCTGCAGAGCATGCAGCCCAGGGAGAGCGCAGGTGAGTCAGGGCAGGAGGCCAAGCTGGCTGCAGGCCCGGGCGGTGCTGTGCCTGGGCTCACCCAGGCTCCGTCCTCTGTCCTGTTTCCACCTGCATAGCACCTACCACACCCCTGGAGGAGGCCAAGGGCGGTGCCACATGGGCTGTGTCCCCACTGATGCACATTGAAGGCTTCCTCGCCGCCCTCACCACCGCCAGCCAGGATGGCAGGGTCATCCTGAGCCGCCAAGGTATCGCGCAGCCAGGCTGTCGGGCTGCTCCCCGAGCAAGGGCCAGGCTGCAGCAGGGAGCTGCACGGGCTCAGGGCGGATCCCACCCCCACCCAGCACGGTGTGGCAATGGGTGACCGATGGCTGCCCCATGGCCAGGCTGGGAATGGCCCTAATGGTGGGAAGTCACCTTCTGGCCGTGTGACCTGGATATTTCTCTCTGCACCTGGATATGTGTGTGTGTGTGTGTGAGAGACAGAGAGAGAGAGAGACAGAGAGAGTGTGAGAGAGAGTGTGAGAGAGACACACACCTGGACGTTTCTGTGCACCTGGATGTGTGTGTGTGTGCGCGCGCGCGCGTGTGTGTGCATACACACCTTGGCGCTCCTCCTGGAGGGGAAGCAGGGCTGGACTCCCCATAGCAGCCGTGCGTGCCGTGCAGGCACCCAGGAGCCCTGTGCTCAGGCTGACCCTTCCATGTCTGTCCTTTCAGGCAGCCTCAGCCAGAGCAGCCTCAAATTCTTGCTCCTGAATCCAGCTGCGCACTTTGCCCAGGTGGTGCAGGAGTGCCGGGCGGTGGTCATCGCAGGAGGCACCATGCAGCCGGTAAGGACCCCAGCCCCAGCCTCTTGTGCCCCAGGTGCTGGGGTCGCTTAGGGTGAGGGTGCAGCTCCAGTCAAGTGTTCTCGCTGGTCCCCAACCTGCAAGGGTGACACTGCAGTCCCAGCAGTGTCCACTAGGTGGCTTCAGCCAGCCGTTCTGTGTCCCAGAGCCTGGGTAACTGCCTGGGGACCCTTCTGGCCCCACCAGGGAGGTGTCAGCCCTCTGAACTATTTGTAATACAGATTTTTTATATTTCACCATGGAAAGCAGGGATCGGGGGGATAGGTCACAATTTCATGCAGAGATGAACGATGTCGTAGGTCATTGCAGTGGCCTTTCTAGGGGTTAAGTTTCACAGGTACGTTTGTATTTTTAAAACAAAGATGGAATCACCTGCACTCACTAGTTCAAATGGCTTTTTCACCCAGAAGCAGAATACCACACATACCTTTCCTCGTCAGCAGGTGTAAATTTCCTCTCCCATCTCTTACTTTTCCCTCACTGCCGAGACACAGTTCCCAGCGTTGAGGGGGAAGCTTTCCTGAGCTCACTGTGCAGAGGTTTCAGCTCACGATGGGCTGGGTCCGGTCAGGGTGGCTGGGCAGAGGAGCAGCACAGAAGAGAACCAGCCCACAGCAAGCAGAAGACAGCAGAAGCCGCACGCAGGGAGAAGACGGCCTCCTCCTGTGCCTTGTGCTGTCTCGGTGCTGGGTTAGGGCAGGGCCGACCAGCCAGGCGCTGATGTAGTCACCACCCAGCTTCGATCCAAGCTGCGCACTGGGAATCAGTCATGTACTCTGCATTCAGCACTTCTGAAAACACCCCCGTGACCGCACGAGGCTGTGGGGCATCCCCACGCTGCCCTCACTGTTGTATTTCCGAGCCCCGCCCCTCCTCATGAGCTGTCAGGCCGCTTCTGGTCTCACTCTGCTCTGAATAGGCCATGTAAATGTGCCAAGTTTCAGCCAGGAGCTCCTTCCCAGCCGCCAGCGGCAGGCGGGACTTGTTGCCAGGGCTCCTCAGCCTCTCCTGCTGCCTGCTGCAGGCACCACTGTCAGGCTGTATTTTATTTCCCAGGTTTATAGATTTTTATTCATCCTGTGCCTCAAAGTTCTCCACAGTCATTGCTTTTGACCATCAGATTCCCTCAAAATCAGCAGGGGAGCCCCTCCTTGCCCTCCTGGTCCCACGGACCAGACCCCAAGTCCGGATGCCTCCTTATGTTCACGCACAGCAGAGCGATGTTCCAGTGGAGGGCGGCAGGTGGCACTTGGTGCCAGGGCGCCCTGTTTGCTCCCGACTCACTGTGCATGGGCCATGTCGTGGGGACACCTAGATGCATTTTGGAAAGCGTGAGTGGGTGTTAGTATTTCTGAGTCAGAATCAAAGAGTTACCTCTTTGCATTGAGTCTGTCTCTCGCAGCAGGCAGGGCGTGGTGGAGCAAATATGTATTCAGAGACAGCAAAACAGTATCTAACATCTGGCTGCAGAGTGCACATTTGGTTTCTTACTAGATTAACATAACCATCTGTTTAAATCTCTCAGTACACTTCAGATGGCTTCAGAGCTACATCACCACCCCTAGCAGGAAATCGGCCAACCACAGGTTCATTTCTTTGCCCGTGCGTTCCGCCCTGGCAGGGTTGCGAGTCGGCTAAGATCCAGCTTTTCTTGGCGTGCTGCTCTTGTGAGTGTAAAAGGTCACTGGGAACTTTTCGATTTCCAGTTGCTTAGAGTTTGCTTTTTTCCCTTTTGCCCGGATTATGTTCTTAAAATCCGTAATGCCCATGCAGTTCAGAAGTTTAAAACTCCTATTTAAAAAGCACAGGGCTCCTGTCCCTCAGCTGGCTGTTGCCTGCCCCGCAGGGAGCTGTGGCCACTGGCTGGTGCTCTGGCTTCTGGTGGTTTTGTTGAGTGGCGCCGCAGGGTGTTTGGCTTAATTTTTTTAAGTATTTGTCCTGTTAAAATGGATCCGTGCCTACTCTTTCCTATTTCCATGAAAGGCAGTGGGTCCGTAGTTGCCTGTGCGCAGGCAGTCACTGTCCAGCATGGTGTGCTCTGCAGGCTGCAGCGGGCCGAGCGCTCTGTGCAAGGCAGAGGAAGCACGGCCTGTTCGGCGGCCGCCTCCCTCCTGCGGGCAGTCTTGCTGTGCACACAGCTTCCCAACAAAAATCCTTGGCATGGTTAGGTTTTCTGAGCGGTATTGTCAGGGTAGAGTCCTTGATGTGGAGTCGGTGGGTTTACAGAAGTGAAACTACTTCTACCGTGGTAAATGCTGTAAACTTGCCCTCCCCCGTGGTTGGAGCTGTTGTGTAGCCCACCAGCAGCATCTACAAGGGTCTGTTCTCTGCAAAGAGGTGAAGTTCTGTGTCTTTGCCAGTTGGATAGGTGATTCTTCCTCAGTGATTGGGGTGGGGCCACAAGGATTTAAAAACCTTCCCTTGTAGTGACTTCGACCCCAAACCAGGGGTGAGACCCGCTGTATCTAATCCACTGCACGTGCTCCGTGTCGTCATCCTTTCCTGGCATTTTTCTGTCCAGGGTCCCGGCTGCCCCCAGCCCAGACCCCTCTCTCTCTGCTCCCCGCTGAGCCTCCAAGCCCTTGCACCAAGGCCCGTGGTCCCTTCCCTGGTCCTCCAGACGTCACACACCTCAGAATTGTGCCCCGCAGGTGTCTGACTTCCGGGAGCAGCTGCTGGCCTGCGCTGGGGTGGAAGCAGAGCGAGTGCTGGAGTTTTCCTGTGGTGAGCAGCTGCATGCGGGCTGGGGTGCGCAGAGCCCTGCGCTGACCTCTGTCCACCTGTGGGGTTTTGCCACTTGCTAGGCCCTGGGTGGGGACACCACAGGGTGGCTTGTCGCCAGCTGTCCTCCCAGTTTCATGCTGTGTGACCTGCCATCTGTACTGTCCACCTTTATTATACCCCAGGGGTCCCCAAGGAGGGCTGTAACCCCCCTTCCTGTCTGGGAGATGGGTGGGGAACACCCTGCCTGGACCCTGCCTCAGGGAGGTTTGCAGCCCCTCCCCGGTCTCACCAGGTCACGTGATCCCGCCAGACAACATCCTGCCCCTCGTGCTCTGCAGCGGGCCCACCAGCCAGCAGCTGGAGTTCACCTACCAGAAGAGAGCACTGCCTGCAATGGTGGGTGCCAGCAGGTGGCCTCCGCAGCCCCTCCAGGGCACGGCACAGCACCCTAGAGCATGCTGGCTGGTCCGGGCATTGGGGAAATGGGTGCTGGGTGCCTGTTCCAGCTGATGCCCCATGAGTGGCATCCCTGTAGATGTTTCTCAGGGAACCCATGCGCTGTCCCCGCCCCTTAACATGCCAGGTCAGTTCCTTCAACCCTCCCAGTGTCCCTTCAGGATGAAGCCAGTGTGTCTTCTCTGTGGAGCTGGCACTGGGCCTGTAGTCAGCACCAGCACCGCGTAGGCAGGTTTGGCAGGAGGCTGGCACACCTGCCTTCTGCTTCCACTCACAGGGCGAGGTGGCTGTTGCCCTCCTGGCCCGGCCACGCCCTGGGTCAAGCTCTGCCCTGGGCTTGGAGCCCGGGCTGTGATGCCTGGGGACTGGCTCCACGGGGCCCATCTGCCTTCTAGGTGGACGAGACCGGGCGCATTCTCTGTAACCTATGCAGCGTGGTCCCTGGAGGGTTGGTCTGCTTCTTCCCTTCCTACGAATACCAGCGCCAGGTCCTTGCCCACTGGGATAAGAGTGGCCTTACAGCCCGCCTGGCTGTCAGGAAAAAGGTGAGTGGGTGGCAGCGCCCCCAGACCTCGGCTGGAGTCCTCACGCTCTCTGAGCCCGGATGGTTCCACCTGTCCTGGTACCTCACCTCCACCACTTCTATCTCTGATCTCTGGGTCCCAGCCAGAGGGGTCACCAAAGAAGGAAGCCCCGAGGGCGGCTATCCCCAGGGTGCAGACCCAGCCCTCGATCCAATGGGAGACCCCACACTCCTGGCCCTTCCCTGGGAGACTGTCTCTCCTCCCAGATCTTCCAAGAACCCAAGAAAGCCAGCCAGGTGGAGCAGGTGCTGGCGGCATATTCCAGGTGCATTAAGGTGAGGGGCAGAGGCCCAGTGCAGGGACCGCGCGGGCTGGCGTCTCCCGGCCCTGCCTCAGCGCTCTGGATGGGGTCTCTCCACAGAGCTGCTGCCAGACAGAAGGCCCGGTGACGGGGGCCCTGCTCCTCTCTGTGGTGGGAGGGAAGATGAGTGAGGGGATCAACTTCTCGGATGACCTGGGCCGGTAGGTGCGCCCTCCTCGGCTGGGGCTGAGAGCCTGTGCCCTGCCTCAGCCTCCCGCCTCCGGGTCTGCACCCAGCCGGCTGCTCAGGGCACTCGGGTGGCATGGACCACAGGGAGTGGCAGGGAGGGGCCGGGGTAATCAGCAGGGAGTGAGGCCGGCCGGCTGAGGCCGCAGGATCCCACTCACTGGCCAGGGCTGGGTCCAGTGGGCGTGGGGGTAACCGAGCCCCAGGCCCACCTCGCACACCCTCCCAGGTGTGTGGTGATGGTGGGCATGCCCTACCCCAACATCCGGTCTCCCGAGCTGCAGGAGAAGATGGCCTACTTGGATCAGCACCTTGTGAGTCCCGCTGGAGCCCAGAGGGTTGGGGGCCAGAGATAAGAACGGCTCACTCCAGGGCTGGGGCCGTGAGGCTCTGCCGCGGCCTCTGTGCCAACCCCACCTGTCCACGGCAGAAGTGGGGATGCACCCCGCCCTCCTGGCTTCACAGGTCACCTGTCACACTTCTGCCGACCTGGGTCTTCCCCGGGGACAGGAGGACACCAGGCAGGAGGTGACAGACACTTGCACTCATATGTCTCCCTTACCGTCGCAGCCGAGGAGCCCAGGGCAGGTCCCCCCGGGGAAGGCGCTGGTGGAGAACCTGTGCATGAAGGCCGTCAACCAGTCCATAGGTGAGCTGGGCTGTCCCGGCCCTGGGACGGATGGCTGAGGACGGGTGGGTGGCAGGGAGGGGCTGACAGGGAGACCCTACCTGTCTGCTCTCCGACCTAAGGGCTGGGGGGCACAGGATGTGTGTGTGGGGAAGGGCAGGCAGGTTTCCCTCGGAGCCTCACCTCTGCCACCAGGCAGGGCCATCAGGCACGAGCGGGACTTTGCCAGCATCGTGCTCCTGGACCAGCGCTACGCCCAGCGCCCCGTCCTGGCAAAGCTGCCAGCCTGGATCCGGGACCGCGTGGAGATCAAAGCCACCTTTGGCGCCGCATTCGCCGCACTGCGCAAGGTCAGACAGGCCCTGTCCCTCCCCGGGACCCAGCCCGGATGCCGTTTCTCATGGCCTCTTCCTGTGCCCACAGTTTCACCGGGAGAAGGCGGGGCCCTCCTGAGGGTGGCGCCACTGCCTGCCTGCTCCCTCCCGTGCCTGAGACAGTGGGGCCCACGTTCAGCCTTCGGGCTCCACGCCTGCTCCCCAGAGCCAGCAGCTGCCTGATGTAGGGCTGCACGGCAGAGCCAGCAGGAGCGGATTCTGCCCATCAGTCAGGAACAGCGGGTACTGCCATGCTAGGGTCCGGCCCAGGGCAGCTCCTGCCGGGACCCTTGCCACTCCAGCAGCCTGGGGTCACCTCCCTGCCTGGCATCGAGAGGGCAGCAGCCACCGCCCTGCCCCGGCACTCACTTTACTGAGGCAAGGCCCATCCTGCCCTGCCCTGCCCTGCCCTGCCCTGCCCTTCCTAAAGGTGCAGAGAGACCCCGTCTCTGTCACTTGAGACTCGGTGGAAAGGTGCCCTTCCCCCTCCCCGCCACTCCTCCCAGCACCCCGCTTCTCTCCTCAACCCAGAGAAGGGGCCTCGGTCCCCTGTAGCTTTTACACCACCAGGGAGGAGGGCAGGCCCGGCTCCAGCGGCATCTGCGCCCTGCCCGGCAGTGCGCCCACGACACCGACACCGTGCACGCCTGCTTTGGGCTCGGTCTCCTGACCCCTCTTTATTGACTCGCGGTGCTTTTCCTGGCCAAGGCTCCGTGGAGGGGACAGCGCTGCCATGCGGGGAATCACAGAGGTGTAGGGAGGGGCTGAAGCGGGAGATCCATCTCGATCTCATGTATGAGACAAGCCTCGAAAACAAGCTGTTCCAGCTCAGGCAAGGGGGTGCTCGCCTGCATAGAGCTGCTGGGCAGAGGAGCCGGGACTGACGTCAGCCTCCAATGAGTGTAAATAGTGTGTGTAAATAAACGTGCCAAGGCGGCTGCACGGTCTGTCCGTGTGCAGGGGGCTCCACAGTTTCTCCACCCTCTCGCCGTCCTCCCCGTGCCCCCCGCAACCTCAGGACGAGTGCCGGATGCGGGACAGGCGGCACCGGACGGCCCCGCCCGCTGACCCCGCGGGCGAGCGCAGCCGGAGCCGATCGGAGCGCCCCCGGCCCCTAGGACTCCCAGTCGTCCTCGTCCTCCTCGCCCGCGGGCTGCTGTGGGGGCGGCAGAGGCGGGATGGAGTCCGACATGCGGGCGAAGGCGCCCCCCGGGCCCTCGCTAGCCCCTGTCCCGGGTCCTTTCCCGGAGATGCCTGGGAGGGAACGGGCTGGTGAGGGAGGGGAGAGGGCCCAGGGCCGCAGGTTCACCCCACGTGGGGGCAGGGACACAGAAGCCCAGGGCGCCCGCCTACCTTTGCGCCTGAGGACCAGCTTGTTAAAGAGGTCGGACATCAGGTCGCCTCCCTGGCTCGTGGCTCTCACTGCGGGAGAAGCTTGGTCATGAGGGTGCAGGCTCTGGGCTTGCTCGCCCACGCATGCGTGGTACCAGTGGCTGGGACTTAGGGCCCAGCAGACGCGGCCCAGGAGGCCGAAAGTCAGCACCGAGCCTATTCCACGTCCTCTGGGCCCCGCCAGCCCTGCCCCCTCCTCAGAGCCTCTGGGGGAGGGCCCTCTGCACGGCTGGGCGGGCTTCGCTGAGGTCAGACCCGCGCTGGTGCCCAGCTGAGCACATCAGGGTGGCCAGCCAGCACCCCACCTGTGGGGGCAGCACCCTGGACTCTGTCAGTGCCACGTGGTCACCAGTGCAGGGCGGGAGGAGCCTCACCTTGCTCCTGCTGCTTCTGCTTCTTCTTTTCCAGCTTGCGCTCCTTGACGCTGCGCAGCTTGGCCTTGCCGATGCCCCCGGCCTGGCGGATGGACTCCAGCAGGGTGGCCCTGCCGCCGGAGGGGTCCACCACCTCCTTGGGGGCCCCCTGGACCAGCGCTGGAAGGGTGCAAGGTGTGAGGTGCAGAGCTCGGTCTTCCGAGCCCAGGCGGGGGTCGGAGCCTATTGGACCTCTGCGTCCCTCCAGCCTCCCACCCCAGCGGGCCGCCTGCGATGATGGACCCTGGGGAAGGCCCTGATGTGCCGACGGAGCGCAGCATGACCTGCGCGCCTGCAGAGGACCTCCGTGCCCCTCTAGGGCCTGCGCCTGGTATGGGAGGTGCGGTATGAAAACCAAAGCTCCGAAGGTCCCCGTCCAGCAGACCTCCTTCCCGCCGTTCCAGCTGGGAACTGGGCCGCAGCCCCACCTTCCCAGGCTTCCCCCTGGAGGTCACAATTCCAGAGCTCCGCAGCCTGGAACCTCCGTTTAGGAACCCAACGGTAGCTGACAAGGAAACTGTTCAGCTGACCTAGGCTCTGGGCCTCACGCACAGACACCCTGGGGGAGCAGAGCAACAGCTGCCGGCCCTACCTGAAGCAGGGGTGCCGCTGCTGCCGTCCTCCGGGGGGCCTGGGCCGGTCAAGGCTGCAGTCTGGGGCGGCAGGCCTGGGGGTGCGCTGGCCAGCACAGCCGGAGCAGGGGGAGGCGGCGGTGGGGGTGGGGGTGGGGGTGCTGTGAGCACCCCGCCCTCTAGGTCTGGAACACAGGTGTGAGGCTGAGTGTCCGGGAGCAGGCTGAGTCAGGGAGCTCCCCGGCCCAATGGCTCACCTGGCTTGAAAGGTTCAGCCACCTCTGTCTGGAAGGTGGGCAGCTCCGGGATGGTACCAGGGGCAGAGGGGGCGATGCCCGGGCCCAGGTCGGCGCTGTACATGAGGTCATCAGCGATGCCGGGCAGGTCGGGCAGGTAGGACGGCACGTCGATCTCGGGCACCTGGCCCAGGTCTGGCACATAGAAGTAGTTCTCAGGAACCTGTGGGGATGTGTGAGCGGTGGCTGCCCTGCGGGACACGATCTGCGGTGTCACCCAGGGCCAAGCAAGCCCTCCACACCCAGCATGGGCAGCGCTCAGCGGGCCCAGCCTGCAGCCCCTCTACCTGCTGCTCCAGCTGCCCTCGCTTGCTGATGGACAGAGGGGCATCGAACAGCTTCTCCGCCTGCTCCGTCCCCAGCATCACGTGGGTTTTTGTGACAGCTCCCGCCAAGGGGTCCAGGAAGACGTACTTCTTGTACCTACAACGTGGGGGCCTTCAGTATAGCCCCAGGCCATGGCCACCCTTCCTGCTTGGGGGCGCGGCTGCTCCTCAGCGCCCAGGCTTTCCCGGATCTCACACCCGCCTCGCACCGGGCCTCATGCCCAGGGTCCCCCCACTCAACCCCCACCACTGCCCCGCCAAGCCCCTCCCGGCCCTACAGGTTCTCCGTGGTGTTGAACAGCAGCAGGGAGCTGACAGAGCTGACGTTGCTGGGGAGACCCCCGAGCCCCTCCTCGGCCTCATCCTCGGGCTCCGGCCTGGTGCTCACACACACGGGGAAGTATTTCAGCTTCTCCTGGGGTGGGGGCAGGGAGGCAGGCGGGTTCAGCGCCAGGCTCAGTGCACCACGCGCTGTCTCGGCCAGAATCCTCGTGGGGGCCGGCGGCCTGCGGCAGACCCGGCACCCCCGCCCTGGCCTCAGCTGTGGCCCCAGACCTGCAGGGCCCGCTCATCCAGTGGCCGGTGCTTGCTCTGGATGCGGTGGCGCGGCTGGCGCTGTAGGCCGGGGTCCTGCGCGCCGGAGAAAATGGAGCTGTACTCCTGCAGGCGCTCGGGGGCTGGGTACTTGGCGCTGGAGAACACCTGCGGGCACGGCGGCACCTGAGGGGCCTGCGAGGCAGGCGAGCCCACGGGTGCTCAGGTGCGGGGCGGCGCGGGGCGGGGACCCGCAGGAAGAGAGCGCGAGGCAGGACTGAGAGCGGGCGCAGGGCGGGCAGGACTGACGGGAACAGGCTCCCGCTACCTTGATGGCCTTCTTGCTGCCCTTGATCTTCTCGATTTTGGCCTGGCTCGCAGAGATCCTCTCCCCAAGGACCTGCAGCTGGCTGAGGCTCAGCTCCACCCGCTGGGAGATCCTGCCAGGAAAAGGTCACGGCCGCGTCGCACCCACAGCCTGCGGCCTGCTACCTGCAGACTCAGCAGGGCGCCGCCTGGCGGGGGGGCCTCAGATTGGCTCCCTCTGCTCCCCGGGCCGTCCAGGTGACCCACTATGATCCTCCTCCAGGAAGGGTCTCCAACTAATGGTGCTGAGCTTCTTGGGGCCCGAGTTGGCACCTGCTCTGCCCCCTGAGGGACATGGTTCCTGTCCCCGGGAGTACACGCCACAAGCAGGGGCGGGCAGGGCCCATCGTGATCGCTGCAGCACACAGGCAGCGGTTCCAGCCGCAGAGCGCGGCGCCCCTCCCGCAGGGCCGTGTGGGGTGCACAGGGACCCGGCTCATTGCAGAGGAAACAGTTCAGCCAGGTTGGACCCACTGCCAAGCACCTGACCCAACCCCGACGCTGCCGGGAACCGACCCTGCACATAGCAGGGTGGCCTCGCCCCTTGCACCCTCCACCGGGTGACCCTGCTATCCCGACCAGCCAGGCACACACAGCCGTGTCTCACACCCCTGCATCTGCAGACGCCCATGTGCCTGTTTCACTAGTCTCGTGGACACCTCCGGAGTCTCCCTCTGCTGGCTGCAGGAGGAAGTGCAGGAGTAGCCCTTCCCCGAGAAGCAGAGCCAGGAGTGGGGTTATGCGGTCTCTGGGCGACACCGGACACCTGGCGGTGACCTCTTGGGCACTTGTGAGGAAAGCTGCCAGACGGAGCTCCTTCCACACAGGGGAGCCAGCTGCGGCCCCAGGTCCAGAGGTCATTAAGGGGGCTGCTCCATTGGCATCTTGCGGGGCTCGGAAAGGACACCCGCGGGACCGGTGGGGGCAGCACCCACCTGCTGAAGATCTCTCCTGAGACCTCCTTCAGGTACTGCAGGGCGTCGGCCACCTGCTGGATGGCTTCCTCCCGCCGCAGGTCTGGCTGGATGAGAGGGATGGCGTAGGTCTGGCCGGCCAGAGAGTGCGGGGTCCTCAGTGGGGTCATGGTGCCGGTGGGCGGGGCCCGGAGCATCAGGACCACGGACCCGGACGTTCGTGTGGCCGTGGGCAGCGGCCGGGGACCCTAGTACAACGACAGAGTCCGCCCAGCATGAAGAGGGCCTGTGGCAGGAGGGTGCTGAGTGAGGACCGGGAGGGCAAACGCGCGCAGAACTGCAAGGCTGCTGTGAGCCCGCCTTGCGGAATCTGGTTCTGCTCATCTCCCGGTCCACAAACTGAAAACCGCCTCTGCCCCCTCAGAAGTCTTTAGCATACACAGCGCGTCGTGCCAACGTCCTCCCCAAGCTGCAGCCGCCGCTTGGCGCCCCCTGCTCACCTCCCGAGCTCCCTGCGCGAGACCTGAGCCCACCTGGATGCTACAAGGCCCGGAGGTCACTCCCCACCCCCACTTCCTTCCTGTGGAGCAACCGGAGGGGCGAGTGGCTCCCCCAGCTTGGACAGGCCCCACCCTCCAGGGCCACGTGACCTTTCAAGAACCGCCCCCTGCCCTGCGCTAATTCTGACGCCAGTCAGCCGCCCCGAGATAGCGGAGTCCTGTGCTTCTCCCATGAGGAGAGGGGAAACGCGAGAAGGTGCTTTCTGTGCTTGCCTTGGGACCAACCCCTCCTCAGTTACAACCTAGGTGTGCCAGAGAGAAGCCCAGGCTCAGACCTCCTCCTCCACAGGGAAGCAGCAGGGCCTGCGGGAGTGAGCACAGCTACCTCAGGCTTCCCCGCCGGTCTGCAAACATCTACGGTCCAGCTGTTAAGTGCAGACGAGGACCACAACAAAGACGCCAAGGACGCCCCGGGGTAAGCACCCCACCCGGCCTCCAGTAAAGCGCCAGGCGAGAAACCCCTTCGGGGTCAGGAGCCCGGGAAAGCCTCCCAGCAGACCCAACCACCCTCTGCCCGTGCGCGTGGGAGCAGGAACGGGAGTGAGGCGCGGCCACATGCTGGCCGCCCCTGGATGGCCGCTGCCCCGTCTGGCGGCCACCGCTCCCCTCAGCCAGGCAGCGCCCAAGTGTGAGCTGCAGGAACTGCGGGGCGCTCTAAGTACACAGACTTAGCGGAAAAAATCATGGGAATAGCTTTACGTCGATTCCCTGCTGCAGTGACCACGTTCAGGCCTGCCGGGTTAAATAAAATGTATTACTGACTTCATGTTTCTTTTTACTTTTAAAAGCACGTAAGCGGCTGGCACGGTGTCCTGTCTCTCTCCTCCTTTCCCTCTATCTCCTCCGTTCTTTGTGAAGAATCAGTCTGCTCCTCTTCTCCTAGACTGGATTCCGACCCAAGGATCAAATCAATCTGAGTGGTTTCACATTATCAGTCCCTCTTCCGACATCCAGTCGCCCTTAAATACTTACCGTGAAGATAACCGCGTGCACCATCTCTCTGTGTGCTATCTGCACTTGCTGCGCTATCGCACCAGTATTAACGCTCGTTAGTAGAGTCGCCTTTTCATACCCGCATACCTGGGGCCATTCCACCCTTTTCTAGAATTATTTCATCCCTAGGATCGGTGAATTTCTCTTTATCCCGTTTCTGACAAGGAAATGGAGGTGGGCCAACCAAGTACACTTTCAACCAGCAGAATGGTAGCCGGGACCAAGCCCGATTCGCAGCTGTGTGAATTCAGCACTTCCGTGACTTGTCAGTGTTTTGCTGGGCTATTTCATGCATTAAAATGCAACTCTTAAGACGTCAAAGTGTCAGTCCCACGTTCGAGGCCCGTCTGGATCCCTGTGGTAGGGAAGGGCAAGCCGAGCGGCTGCGGGCTCTGTCTAGGGGGATATGTGGGCTCCGCAGCGGCCCATGTGGGCGCTGGGCGCTTTCCGACCTGGCCTGGCTCTGCCCGCTCCCCGCCGCACCCGGACAACGATCCACAACCCCTTCCGAGGGCACGG
Organism: Dinomys branickii; assembly: GCA_004027595.1. NCBI lineage: Eukaryota > Metazoa > Chordata > Mammalia > Rodentia > Dinomyidae > Dinomys > Dinomys branickii. Next base: position 63,042 of record PVLD010011124.1, read on the forward strand.
TCAGTACCCCAGAAAGCCGGGACGTGGGTGAAAATAAAAGCTGAGCATTTCCTCCATCGCCGGGAGTTTCATCATTGGAAACCCTGGCTCCTCCCTGGCTCCGCACTGCTGCCTGCAATCCCTGTAGGCCTGTGACGCGCACATCCTGCTGGCTGTTTTACGTTTAATGCCTTCCACAAACACGCTTTTTTCCTTTGTCCGAACCCACCGAGCTCCACACCCTGCCCTCTTTTCACGTTTTACTTGGAGACAGGATCTCACTAAGTCGCTGAGATGCCCAAAGTGGGCTGCACCTTCGGACCCTCCTGCCTCAGCCTCCGGAATGGCGGGAGGACAGGCGTGCGCCGCCCGCCCGGCTTGCCGATCCTTTCTAAATCGGGAAAGATCCCCCGGGCCTGCGGCGCCGCTGCGCGCACTCGGGGTGTAGAGGCCGCGGGCTGCGGCGGCGGAGGTGGGGGCTCCACGCGCCCTCGCGGTCTGGGTCTCCCCGCCGTCAGCCCCGCCCCCGTGCACACCCCACCCGCCACCCGCCCCCCGCCCGCCGCCCGCGCCGGGATCCGCGCCGCGCGCTCCTACCTGGCTCGCGGCCCCACGCCCCGGAAGCCGGCAGCCGGCCGCCTTCCTTCCGCCGCGCCGCGGGGTCCTAGCGCCGCCGCGCGCTCGGCCGCTGGCCCCGCCCCCGGCCCGCCTCCCGAGCCTGCGGACGCTCTCCGCGGCCCTGAGTTCCGGGAGTTGGTCTCGGGGCGGGGAGACGCGCTCGTTCCCGGCGCCCTAGTTCAGGGCTTAGCGCGCAGGCGGCCCTGGGCGGGACTCCCGGCGCCGAACGCACGGGCGGCCGTGTGGAGGCGGCGCGGAGGCCCCGAGCTGTGGACGCGCGAGCGCGCAGCGGGCTCCGGGCCGTGCGGGTCGGCGCCGCCCGCAGCCCGACGCCGGCCGGGAGAGCGGCGCGGGCTTCCCAGGAACGGGGCCGGCCGGTCCCTGCGGGAGGCCAGGGAGGGCCGGGCTGCTTTCTTGTTAGCTCCAATAAACGATCTCCTAAACCCCTCCTCCGTCCTCGGACTTAATCTCCAATTTGGGGGTCGGGGAGCTCGGGTTTAGACAGAGTCGCTGTGTGGTTGCTGCAGTTCTGGGCCGGGTTCCTGGAGACGGCGGGTCGCGGAAGCGGGGACCGAGCGGAACCGCAGGGGCCACGGAGACGGATCGCGCGCGCCTTCTCCCGGGTCCCGGCGCCGCAGGTGTTCGCGGTGGCAGCGGCCCGCGCTCTGGAGCGGCAGGGCCGGGGCTCCAGCCTCGGGCCCGCGCTGCCTGGGGAAGGTGCCGTCCTATCTCGCTGACTCTGCCTGTCCGCGTCGCCGCACACTTTTTCCCCTGAGCATCTTACCCCCACTGTGTACGTTTTGACAGAAGGTATGTTACGCCGGCCAGGTGGACAGCGGACTCTTGGACTCAACCAGCCGCTGCCTCGGCCTCCCACAAGCTGGTCCTACGGTGTGTGCCACCACACCGGGCACGTACTTTCCTCACTTCCGATGTGTGTTGGGGTCGCTGTCGCTGGGTTCAGTGTACAGACTTGATGCTGAGCGCGCTTAGCTAGTGAGGGGTCTGCGGGACTTTTGGCTGTTGAGTCCCGTAAGCGCGCCCTGGATCCCCTGCAAACTGCTAAAAAGAAGTGACTCACGGCGCTCATGGAAGGTGCTGAGAAAGTTTCTGCTTCCCCAGGGAATGGCAATCATCAGCAGAGGAACCGTCGCAGTGGAGCTTCTCACAGGAGAAGAGGGATTTGAGCAGATTCTTTGCGCTGCGTGGGCTCGGAGGAGGTTATGGCCAGAGGCAGGATGGAGGACGCGGGGTGGGGCGTTGCTAAGAGACAACCAGAGTGATGGGGGATGCTGGGTAAACCAACGTGACAGGACTCTGGAGGAGAGCAGCTCGCGCGATCAGACACAAAGTGGTATAGAATGTGCTGAGATCCAGGATATGTCCAGGGTGCTGGAGGGAGTTCGCTTCAGTCCCTGCGGGGAGGAGAGGAGGTGCTTGCTTGTCCTCAGGTCTCCAGTGCGCTCCCAGGCGCTCCGGCGACCTGTCTGCAGGGGCAGCTGTCCGTTTTCAGGCCCATGCCGTGTAAAACCTTCTGTGACCGAAAACAAACAACGAAATTCCAGAAGCTCTGACGTCTAGGATGACTTGCTCTCTAGGAATAAGATTCAGGGGCTCAGAAGAGTGTTTTAATTTCTCCTCAGATCAGAAGGAAAACTAAAATATTTTTAGAAAAGAAAAACGTTTACGTATATTTATATAATTGACAATTTCCTAGCTCAATTATATTGCACAATTTAATTTGAATATTTTATAGGAGAGTGAGGCCCACGCATGCACAAATGTAATGGCCACAATAATTATAACACGGTCTTGAAAATATACTGGAATTTTTTTTTGCTCATTACAAATGTGTGATTGATAATCATCATTACTATAGCTCAACCTTTCATCCTGTTTTTCTCCTGTGATATCATATTAGCGCAGACAGCTAAGTCAGATAAATACAGTACAGGCAGTGAGCCGGGGCGCGGCCCTGGAGGGAGTCAGTACAAAAGACGGGAACAACTGCAGCCGGAATCAGATCCAGACACCAGGTCTCAAGACAAAGGCAAAATCACCAGGTCTACACGCCTCGCCGAGATAAACAATAAGTTACCATCAATATCCATTTCCCCAGCGTGTGCTTGGGACCCCTGATTCTTCTCTTTCTAAAAACTGGTCCTTGCTCTTTCCAGGTACGCTTGCTACATGACCTGCTTCCCCGTTAGATGGATACTACCTAAGTGGCTAATCTTGTAACCTTGTTGGTTGATCATAGGTTTATCTCATCTTGCACCTACCTCACAATTTTTTTTAATTTTTTTTATTTTAAAAGTAAAAGAACGAAAACATTGACAGAGACACACAAAGTAGCACAAGAACAGTACACTCAAAACAATTACAGACAAGGGGACAGGGAATTAACAATGGTTGTTGTATTACATATTGATAACTTCAAAGTGTATTCTCAGGAAAACACATATAGACATACAAGACTGATCAAACAACTAATCATTAACTGTTCCTTACAATAAAGCAACACAGAGCTCGGCCGGGGAAGATGGCGACCGGGTGAGCAGCAAGGGAGCGAACCGCCTTAATAAACACCACCAGCTCGAGACAGACTTGGTGAGCGTGAATGCCGGAACCTCGGCTGGGAAGTTTAAACTGGGCGTATTTCTCTGAGATGCCGGGGGAGATGTGGTAGGGCGGACCAGGCTGCCGGGGCGAGACCAGGGAAAGTCCCAGACCCTGGGAGCCGGGGACGATCCCCGCGGGGAAGAAGCTGGGATCGGTCCAGGCGCAGTGGGAGCGCGGCCGCCTCGGGCCCTCCCGCCCCCCCGAGACGGTGCAGCCCCCCAACGACTCCCGACAGAGATCGGCTTGCTAGCGGCGGAGACGCCCGGCGGTCCCAAGTTTCGCGCGTGTCGGGCGAGCCGCGCGGGGGGTCCCAAGCGCCGCCGGAAGAGGACAGAGGGATTTGCTGGGTCAAGGCGCCCCGAGAATACGGACGGCTCGATCCCTCCCGCCCCCCCGACCCGGCGCAGCTCTCCGGCGACTCCCGACAGAGATCGGCTCTCTGGGGGCGGCAACGCCCAGCGGGCTCACGTTCCGTGCGCATCGGGCGAGCCGCGCAGAAAGCCCCAAAGGATACACTGGCACCTTGGAACCTTCATGCTTGCAGGTATTCCAATAACTGCTCCACATCTTGAATCTGATACCCAAAAATGGGAAAACAGAGGGGCAAATCGCAGTCTCAAAACTCAACCCCACCCAGAACAAGTTTTGAAGAGGAAGAAACAAGGGAATCAGGAAGCCTCATAACTTCAAGATATGAAACGATTGCATCCGAAATTAAACAACTCCAACAGGACATGAAAGAGCTTA
>PVLD010011125.1:0-66911 GCA_004027595.1 Dinomys branickii
GTCGCCGGAGAGCTGCGCCGGGTCGGGGGGGCGGGAGGGATCGAGCTGTCTGTATTCTCGGGGCGCCAGGGCCCAGCAAATCCCTCTCTCCGCTTCCGGCGGCGTTTGGGACCCCCCGCGCGGCTCGCCCGACACGCGCGAAACGTGGGATTGCCGGGCGTCTCCGCCGCTAACAAGCCGATCTCTGTCGGGAGTCGCCTGGGGGCTGCACCGGCTCGGGAGGCGGGAGGGCCCGAGGCGGCCGCGCTCCCACTGCGCTTGGACCCAAGAATGTGTATTCTGATGTTCTGGGGTGGAACACTCTATAGACATCTATTAAATCCACTTGTTCATAGGTTTGGTATAATTCTGATATTTCTTTGTTGATTTTTTGTCTAGTTGATCCATCTATTTGTGATATTGTGGTATTAAGGACCCTCATTATAATTGTGTTAGTGCTTATTTGATTTTTTATTCTGTTAATATTTCTTTTATGTCATTGAGAGCACTGGCATTTTGTGCATATATATTTATTTTTGTTATCTCTTCTTCTTGAAGTTTTTTCTTAACAACTATGTAGTGACCTTCTTCTGATCAGTCTTGACTTGAAGTTAACATTACCTGCAAAGAGAATAGCTATCACTGCTTTTTTCTGGGTTCCTGTTACATGGGATATTGTTTTCCATCCTTTGACTTTCAGTCTATTAATTTTTTATGAGTTAAATGTGTTCCTTGTATGTAGCATATTGTTGGATCTTGCTTCTTGATCTGTTCTGCCAGTTTGTTTCTTTTGATTGGTGAATTGAGACCATTTACATTGATTACTAAAACTGATATATATTGGTTTATCCTCACACTATTTTTCTGTTGTTGGTTATCCATTTTCACCTCTGTTTAATTTGTTGCCCTGACTGTTGATTTCTTTCTACTGGTGTTCTTGGAATTGTGGTCTTTGTCACTTCTTTCTAAAAATCTTTCAGAGCATTTTGTAGAGCTGCTTTGGTGGTCATGAATTTCTTAATTTTAATTTGTCATGGAAATATCTTACTTCTACAATTAATAAAACTTTAGCCAATCTTATCAAAAAGTGGAAATAAAATACTCAGATTCATGCAATTAGTAAAGAAAGGGGAGAAATCACAATGGATTCCATGGAAATAGAGAAGATCATCAATCCTTACTTTGAGAACCTATACTCTAGTAAGATGAATAATACAGAAGAAATTAACAGATTCCTAGATACATATGAACATATGAACTGAATCAAGAAGATATAAAATTCAATATTAATCAATTAAATTGAAAATGTAACTAAAAACTTACTAACAAAGAAAAGCCAAGGTCCTGATGGACTCAGTGCTGAATTCTAAAATAAATTTAGAGAGGATCTAATGCCATTAATGCCGAAACTCTTTTTTTGACGGTACTGGGGATCGAACTCAGGACCCTGCGCTTGCTAGGCAGGCACTTATTCCACTGAGCTGTATCCCCAGCCCTGTTGTTGGTTTTTGTCTATATGGTTACTTAGAGTTTTATAGTCTCTAGGCAAGAGTAAACCAATTTCTTAGAGAAATTGGTATTATTATGGCACTGCTTTATACATTTTGTATACTTTTCTGTTGGATGTTTAAGACCAAGTTAAAGTGAGTAATTAAAATTAACTTCTTGCTATCTAGCAAGGTCAGTTAAATCTCCTTAAAATTTACCTTGGAACCATGTACAGTGGTTCTCAGTTCTACTGTCAGTGTCAGCCATCTGGATGAGTCACAGCCATTGCTTGACCAAGTTGCTTTCTTTGAAGGCTTGGGAGACACTTTCTCCTGGTGACTCTCCTTAGGGACACCATACACCATAGAATCATTTTCCTCTGTGGTCCCATAACCTCCTTGATTAGATCAGGGACTCACCTCAGTTATATGATGTTGCAGCAGAAGTTCTCTTATGTCCTGAGTCTTTACTGACCTCAGAGGCCAAGGGCCAAATATTGGCTATCCTCTTAGCTTGGCTATCTTTCTAATTTGGTCTCCAAACCTCAGCTGTTGAACATCCAAAAGAGATTAATGACATTATATTGTAATGAGAGCAGTGAACTTAATTATCAAAATTTTATCTGAGTATTAGGCACCTTGAAATATAAAGTACAGCCAGAGAACTATTACTTCTTACCAAAAATGGATGTTCTAGTAGTTGACTCCCCACTATCTGGTGGCTAGGAAAGTTGCACTTCCAATGGCCCTTGAAGTTGCAGCATGGGACAAGGCTTCTTGGGTGGTTGTGGGTTGAGGCAAGCTCATGCCCAGTGTTCTTTGTTGCCACACTTGATGCATGGTCCAGGAGGGGCTCAGGCATTGCTGCTGGCACCACCTTGTTTGGCATCTACCTGCCTAGGCTTGTCTACTTTAGGAACCCCAAGTGCCGCTAGTAGAAGCTCATATTGATATTGGGCAGCCAACTCAGCAACTGCCAGTCTGCTAGCCTGCTTGTCCAGTTTTTGTCATTCCTGTCTGTTATTGAAAATATGAAAGGCCAAAGCTAAGAGCTCTTTCTGTGAGGACTGAGGGCCAAACTCAGATTTTTTAGTTTAGCCTGGATATCTGGGGCAGACTGTGAGATAAAATGAGAGTTAACAAGTACTATCTCTGCATTTTACTGTGGATCTATATTAGTAAACTGGCTCAGAGTCTCAGTGAGAGGAGCCAGAAACTCAGTAGGATTTTCACTGTCCCTCTGAGTCTGCTCCACAAGTTTATTATAATTTATGAGCTTGTGAGGGATCTTTTTAAGGTCTGCTGTAATACAATGAGTCATTATTTTAACCTTGTGGGAGCCCTCAGACCCCTGACAGTCCCAGTGGGGATCTGTAAATGGCACTGTAGCAGCTCCATCAGGATAATCAGGATTAGCTCGGTGTTTAATGTTAGCCTCCTGTTGGGCTGCTTTCCATAATTCTTTCCTTTGCTGAGGAGAAAGAGTTGATTTAAGAATGCTAAGAAGATCTTTATAATGCAAATCATAAGAACTAGTGACAAATTCTAACTCCAAAATATATGTGGGGATCAGCTGCAAAAGACGCCAATTTATTAGAAATTTGTGAAAGATCGGAGAGGGTAAAAGGAACATGGATATGAAGTAGCCCTTCAGGAGCAACCTGTTCCCAAAGGGGGCACACAAGTTGACATTGAGACAAATTAGGAAGTGTTGAAAGATGACTAGAGTCTGGCGGGATTACTGACGAGCAAGTGGAGTCAGGGCAAGATGGTGGAGGATGGCCATATGGCCTGCAGCAAGATGGCTGCTGGTGACCATGTGACCCACAGCAAGATGGCTGCCAGTGACCGTGTGACTTAAAGCAAGACAGCCACCAGTGAACATGTGGTTCATCACAAGATGGCTGCCAGTGGCCATGTGGCTGGCTGTTACCATCTTGCAACTTTTTACCATATGCCCTCTTGGATTGGATGTGGTGGGCTGGAGGAGAAGAAGGTAAGGTGGAAAGGAAGAGGAAGAAGAACCTAGAGATGAAATAGACATTGTGTCTGGAGAGGATGGGGACCCATCAACCGATTGCACAGGAGTAGAATGAGACCTAGCATGACAGCAGAGGAGAGGAGGGAGAAGGAGTAGTGTTGGAGGATGGTGTGTGGAAAGTAGGGGTTAGGTGAACTGCAGGTTTGGGAGATGGAGAAGGCTCAGAAATGGGCAAAGGAGGGTGGAGAGAAGAGGACTGGGCTGCTGGTTGAGGTGGCTGGGGCAAGGGGGTTTGGTTATCTGGTTGATTAAGATTGGGCTGAGAGGAAGAGGGTAAAGAGTCAGCTTTTGAGGATAAGGTGGAAGGGGAGCAAAGGTAGGAGGAACATCATTGAGAGGATTGGAAGAGGGGCTTTAGGAGGGAGTTCTGGTGGTGTGGAACAGGCCAAGCATAGTTGGGCAGTCCCACATGCCTGAAGAAGAGAAGGATGTGCCCTGAAAGCATGAACATATGGTAATTCCTTCCATTTGCTGTTGTGGTAGCAAAAATTGTCTAGGTCTCTAAGGATGTTAAAGTCAAAAGTACCATACTCAGGCCAGTGGCTCTCATTGTGTAGGTTATACTGAGGTCAGGCCATCTGGCAATAAAAGATTAATCATTTTGGTTTAACAGTGTCTCTTAGTCCCAAAGTATTTAAATTAGACAAGAGATAACTCAGCAGAGTGTGCTTTGGGGGCTGGGAAGTAATGTTTCCCATTGTGTGGCCAAATCAAAGGTGAGCCAGAGGCTGAAGCAGTCAATACTTGAAATCCTTGAGAGGCCTGTCCCCCTTATTGGGATGCGAGAGAGGAGAAGATGCCCAAAGCCACCCTCCCAATTGTCATCAAGAAGGCAGAAGGGTGTACTGTAGGATGAAAAGGACACAGTAGTCCTGAAAGGGAGTCCTCACATAGGCCTATGGTTTTTAGAAAAAGAGCAAAAGTGAAACAGGAATTCCTGGAATGGAAGGAGGCTCACCTGTGAGAACTGGAGTGAGCTGGTGTTGGATGAAGCCTGGAAACAGCAAATATCCGGACAAAGGAAAAAGACTTGTTGGCAGGGGGTTCAAACCAAGGGATTGAAAGCTCTCTCCCTTAGTAAGGCCACACAGCCTGACCCGAGTCACAGCACCGATATGATAGGCTTTTCCAGCACAGAGAGAAGTAAAGCAGAATAAAATACCTTTATTCTGGGTGTAGAGAAGACCACAATAGGGAAGAGAAGAAAAACGTGAAACTTCCCTTGATTTCTTGATTGTAGCCAATCTTTCTAGGGTAAGATGGGATCTCAGTATTGTTTACCTTGCATTTTTCTAGGGGCCAGTGATGTTTATTCACCACTGATACTTCCTCTTCTGTGTATTGTCTATTCATTTCATTTGACCATTCCCTTAAATTTAGGGGATCTAATGTTTTTGAGTTCTTTGTTTATTTCAAATGTTAGACCTCTGTCTGAGAAATAGGTGGTACAATCTTTTCCATTATGTTTTCTTTTCAATCTGTTAGTTGTTTCTTTTGCTGTGCTAAATATTTTAAATTTGATACAATCCCAGTTGTTGCTTGTAGGTACTATTTCTTATGTAACTGGGATTTTGTTCAGAAAGTCCTTCCTTCACCTATCACTTCAAATTTTACCTATTTTATCTTCCAGCAGGTTTTGTCTGTTTCCACATTTAGATCTTGATGCATTGTGATTTTCATGTAGTATCTGTTGAGAGACATGGATCTAGAATAAACTGTGTATGGATAGTTAGTTTTCCCGACATTTATTAAAGAGGCTATCTTTCCTCTTTGCATATTGTTGGCCCCCTTTTCAAAGATCAAATAGCTAATTGTGTTTCTGCATCCTCTCTTCTGTTCCACTGATACTCATACCTATTTTTGTGACAATACTAGGCTGTTTCCATCATTATAGCTTTTTAGCATCACTTGAAATCCAGGATCATGATGCTTCCTGATTTGATGTTGCTACCCAGGATGCTTTTGTGATGCTGGGTCCCTTGTTCCATATGAGTTTTATGACTGTTTTTTCCATTTCTATAAAGAATGCTGTTGATATTTTTATTGGGATTGCATTAAATCTCAATTTAAAACTATGTCTATTTTGACTATATTGTTCCTACCTATCCAGGAACAAAAGATACATTTGTAATTTCTGATTTCCATTTTCAAAGTACTACAGTTTTTGCTGTAGAGATCTTTCACTTCCTCAGTTAGATTAATTCCCAAGTATTAATTTTTATTTGACCTATGTGAAGTTTTCCTAATTTTTTCTCAGTGAGTTTATTAATGTTTATAGGAATGCTATTGGTTTTTGTGTGTTGGTTTTTGCGACTTGCTAATTGCTAAATTTGATTATTATTTCCAGGAGTCTTTCAGTGGATTTTTAGGGTCTTCTGTGCAGATGACCATGTCACCTGCAAATAATGATAAATTGAATTCTTCATTTTCTGTATATATTCCTTCTATGCTTTTTCTTGCCTAATTATCTTCCTAATTTTTTGAGTACTATGTTATACAGGAGTGGTAATAGCTGATGTACTGTCTTGCTTCTGATTTTAGAGGGAAAGCTTTCAAGTTTCCCCTATTCGACAGTATGTTGATAGTAGGTTTTAAAAACAGTTTTTATTAGATTGAGATAAGATCCTTCTATTCTTATTCTCATCAGTGCTTTTGTTATGAAAGGATGTTGGATTTTGCAAATTCTTTTCTTTCTGTGTCTATTGAGATACTCATGTGATTTTTGTCCTTACTTCTGTTTACATGATATACTTTATTTATTGTTTTGTGTATGTTGAACCATCCTTACATTGCTGGGGTGAAGCCTCCTTGGTTATGGCGTATCATGTTGCTGATGATTTGTTGCTGATGATTTGTTTGTCAGTATCTTATTGAGGAGTTTTTGCATATGTTCACTAAAGAGGTTGGTCTATAATTCTCTTTTCTGGTTGGATCCTTCTCTGATTTTGGAATCAGGATAATGGTGGCTTCTAGGAATGATGTTGAGTGTACTCTTTCCCTTTCAATTTTATTAAGGAGCTTGGGGGATATTGGTGTTATATCTTTCCTGAAATTTTTGCAGAATGCAACAGTAAATCCATTAATAATAGATAAAAACTGATCATTAAGGAATGTAAAGCTCAGAGAATATATAAGTAAATAGATAATGGGTCAAATAAACCAAACTATTAGGAAGTTGACAGAAGAAACTAATAAATAGCTAACAGAATTAAACCAAATGGTGAAAAGCAGGAATGACTGGAATAGAAAAGAATTAGAGTCCATAAAAAGGTCCAAATAGAAATTCTGGAGATTAAAACTTCTATCAAGACTGTGGGCAGCAGATGTGACCCGTGTGAGGACAGAGTGTCAGCTCTATAAGACAGGACTATTTTCAGTGGCCAATTAATGAGCAATACCTTAAAAACAAAAAAAGAACATGAAAAAGGAGTCTACCACTATTATATGATGCAAAGACTAATGGAAGGTTAATAAAAATTAGTGAAAAATCAGAAGACAGAAAAACTGACATAGAAATTCTGCTTACAGAAATTATAACAGAAATCTTTCCAACTGAAGGGAAATAACTGAGCATCATACAGGTAAGTGAAGCATATAGAACCCCAAAGAGCTGTGCTCAGAAAATAACAACAACAATGACAATACAGCCACAAACACCTACTCATGACATATCATAGTCCTGGAAGTCCATGAAAGAACAGTATCTTATAAGTGATTAGCAAAAAGCAATAAATGATTATTAAAAATTGTCCAGTAGAATTAGAGAACACTTCTCAATGCAAACCTTAAAAGCCAGGAGAGCTTGGAGTGAAGCGTTTGAAGACCTGAAAGAAAACATTTTCAACATAAATTGATACACCCAGAAAAGCTATCAAAATTGATTCAGTTCATCTGGGTTTTACAAGTTTATCCTCTTTTGTGGTGGGTCCTTGTCTGGTTTGAATCAGGGCAGTAGTAACTTCTAGGAATAATTTTGGGAATTTCCTTCCCTTTCAATTTCATTAAAGATGTTGAGGAGTATTGGTGTTATATCTTACCTAAAGACTTTGTAGAATTTAGCAGTGAATCCATCAGGTCCTGGGGTTTTTAGTTTTTAAAATTACTGCTTCAATTTCATTGCATGTAATTCATGGCTTTAAAATCTTCTTCATTCAATTATTGTAACTTATATGTATATATCAAGGAATCTATCCATTTGTGGTGGGTTAACTAATGATAACACACCCAGGTGAACTGAATCAGCATGGCGCAGGCCGTAGATGGCCCACCTGAGGATTGTTTCCAGCAGTATAAAAAGAGGACTGTAGGGGAAGATAGTGTGCTGTTCCTTCTCCTGGAGAAGCTTGTCACTCTGGTTTCCCTGATAGGAGCCCAACTCTTCTGATCATCAGAGGAGTTTGGGTCCTTGCTGTCACTGAGGGTGGCTGTGGTTCTTCTGTGGGGAGCTCTGGTCCTTACCTTGAGCATCACTTCCTAACTCCAGTGAAGATCCCTCAGCCTGCTAGCACAGATCTTTCACCCTGCTGTCACAGACTTTCTAGCTTCCACCACTGATCTTTGGCCCTTCCCAGTGCAGATCTTTGATACAGACTTGCCTGAGACATTGTTGTGGGCTCTTGGCCTCCAGTTGTATTTGTAGAGGACACTGCCCTGGGATCCAGGCCCTCAGCTAGATATTTTTGTCACTACTGTGTGGACAGATCTCCTCCATTCTTTTGCATTTGACTCTTTGGGTGGATATTATAAAATAATCCTGTAAATTATGTGTCCTGCATGAAATCTTTTCACTTGTAGATGTTGACTACAATACCATTTCTTCTAAATGCTCCAATTTATTGGCATACATGTTTGCAAAACAGTTGTTAATCTTTTTTTATTTGGGAAGTTTCCATTGTAATTTCAACTTTTCGTTTCAAATTGCATTAATTTTTGTATTTCTCTCCTTTTGGGGTAGATTGGCTAAAGGTTTTTCTGTGTTATTTATTCCTTCAAGAACAAACTCTGTGATTCACTGATTTGTTGGTTTTTGGGAGATATTTTCTCAATTTCACTGATTTCTGCTCTGATTTTTTATGTTTTCTATCTTTGTACTAGCTTTGGGTTTGGATTGTTTTGGTTTACTTAGGTCTTGAGGTGCATCAGTAGGTTATTTGAACTCATTCTGTTTTTCTGATGTGAGCATATACAGCTATAAGTTTTTCTCTTATGACACTTTCTTTGTGTCCCATAAGTTCTGGTATATTCTACATGCTTTATTACTTAGTTTTAGAAAATGTCATGTCTTCCTTGATTTTTTCTGTAACCTGTTGTTTATTTAAGAGTATATTATCTAGTGTCTGTGCATTTGCATAACTTTTGTGTTTCTGTTGTTGATTTCTAGTTTTATGGTGCTATGGAAGTGATAGTATTGTAACATTAGTTTCATGAAGTTGGGTGCACTGCATTTTGGTGCATATCTGTTAGTAATTGTTATATCCTCCTATTGGATTGTTACACTAAGGAGTATATACTAAACTCCCTTGCCTCTTTTGATCAGTTTTAGTTTGAAGTACACATTATCTGAATGTAGGATGCTGCTGTTTTTCAGATTCCTATTGCATAGAATATTGTTTTCTGTTCTTTGATTTTAATCTATGACTTTCTTTTTAGGTTAAACATTTTTCTTGTATCATAACATATCTCAAACATAACTGTTAAGTTTTGTTTCTTGATCCATTCTGTCAATCTGTGTCTTTTGATTACTGAGACGTCTATTCTGGGAACTGAGATCATCCACATCTAGAGTTATTACTGATGTAATTTGACTTATTCCTATAATTGCCTTATTTTCTTGTTGCTGATTTCTTATCTTTCCCTCTACTTAACTACTCACCCAACCCAGCTTACTCATTCTACTAGACAGTTGGTTACTTTCACTGTCTCTCTCTAAGATATGCTTGACTAGTTTTTGGAGTGCTGGTTTGGTAGTTGTGAATTTTTAAAATTATTTTATCATGGAAATAACTTATTTATCCATCAATTTTGACAGTTTTTCTGGGTATATCAGTTTAGGTTCTTTAGTGAATATAGATGCAAAAATCCTTAACAAAATACTGTCAAATGGATACAACAAGTCATCACATAATATATCATGACCAAGTAGGCTTCACTCAAGGGATGCAAGGATGGTTCAACACACACAAATCAATTAATGTAATCCATTACATAAACAGAAGCAAATATGTAAAGAACAATCATCTCAATAGATACAGAAAAAGCCTTTGACAGAATCAAATATCTGAAAAAACACTGAAGAGAATAGGTATAGCAGGACCTTCTATCAATCCAATAAAAGTTATTTATGATAAACCTATTGCCAACATCCTATTGAATAACAAAAGCTGAATACTTTCCCTCTAAAATCAGTAACAAGAGAAGGATGGTGCCTATCACCACTACTGTTCAATATAGTCCTCAAAGCATTAAGAAAACAATTAGGCAAAAATAAATAATAAAAGGGATTTGTGTAGAAATGGAAGAAGTCAAGGTATAATTATTTGTAGATGACATGATCCTCTAAATAAAAGACTCAAAAATATCTGTTGGCCTCCTCGGAGGGCCCAAGGGAGATTTTTGCAAGTGAGGTCCCATGGTTAATTTACATGTGCAAGACATCAGCAGCAATAGCAGGCAGCACTGAGTAGTGCACAAGGGTGTAGGAGCACAGGAGAGCCAGAGTAAGAGCCGCTTGCATCTTTATTGTACAATTCTTATGCAGGTTGTACTCTCGTATTTAACCTCCTGTATAGTGCCATGACCAGGGCATGCATGCTTACCTGTGCTAAGTCATGGATACATAACTATTCCACTGTGCACTGGACAAGTGGAGTCATGTCCTCAGGTGTCCTTAGATAGCCCTGAGCTTTGAAGCAATCTGAGTGATTCCTCACAATATCCATTAAAAGACTCCTAGAATTAAAAACCAAATTAATCAATGCAGCAGAATAAAAAACACAAAAAATAGTATTCCTGTACACCAATAATGAACCCAATGAGAAAGAAATTAGGAAAAAATACCATTCAACAAAAGGATCAAGAAAAATGTAACAGGAATTCATCTAACTGAGGAAGTAAAAGACCTCTACAGTAAAAACTATAGTACTCTGAAAATGGAAATTGAAGAGAACATCAGAAAATGGAATGATATCTCCTGTTCCTGGATAGGCAAAATCAATGTAGTAAAAATGGCCATATTTCCAAAACTGATATACAGATTTAATGCAACCTCAGTCAAAATACATGATTTTTACAGAACGGGAAAAAGAATCCTAAAATTCATATTGAACCAGAAAAGACCTAGAACAGCAAAAGTAATCCTGGTAATGAGAATAAAGTGGGAGGCATCACAATTCTGGAGATGAAATTATATTACAAAGCTACAGTGATAAAAACAGGATGGCACTGGAACAGAAACAGACATGAGGGTCAATGGAACAAAATGGAGGATGGAAAAATAACCCCAAACACACTTAGCCATTTGATCTTTCATAAAGGAGCCACAAATTTATACTGGAAGAAAGAAAGCCTTCTCAAGGATTGGTGCTGGAAAAACTGGTTATCCACATCTAGGCCCACATCTCTCACAATGTACTCAATTTAAATCAAAATAGATGAAAGAACTAAATGTTAGAAGACAGACACTTAACCTGCCAGAAAATAAAATAGGTAAAACTCTTGACATCATAGGCACAGGCAAGGATTTTCTCAACAGCGCCTCAGCTGCATAGGTAGAAGTACCAAAAGTCAACAAATGGGATCATACTAAATTTACAAGCTTCTGCAAAGCAAAAGTAACAATGAACAGAGTGAAAAGAGAACCTGCAGAATGTTTTTGCCAGCTAGTCTTCAAATGAAATACTATACTGAACAGATAAAAACGTGAAAAAATATTAGACCCTACACAAACAAAAGAGCCAATCCCCCCCCCCAAAAAAATGGTCAACTGAAATGAAGAGACTTCACAGAAGTACAAATAGCCATTAAATACATAAAGATATGTTCAACATAGCTGTCCATTAGGGAAATGCAAATCGAAAGAACACTGAAAGTCCACCTCACCTCAGAAAGAATGACCCTCACCAAGGAATCAAATATTAGCAAATGCCGGCAAGGCTGCAGGGAAGAAGGAGCTCTCTACATTGCTGGTGTGAATGCAAACTAGTAGATCTACTATGAAAATCAGTGTGGAGATGCCTCAAAAGCAGAAAATGGAGATACCACTTTTCTTTGAGTGTCTGCACTCTGCTGTTGAGTACATCCTATATGCACCTCTAATAAATCCTTTGCTCGCCTCTTTAAAAACAAAACAACAAAAAATACTAGAAATTCTGTTTGACTCAGCCATTCTCCTTCCAGGTATCTTCCGAAAAGATTAAAGATGTTTCATTACCATGGTACATGCATGCCCATGTTTATATTAGCTACTCTTAATAGCTAAATCTTGGAAGCAGTCTGTGCTGGATAATGAAAATATGGTATTTATACACAATGGGGTACTACACTTTCATGAAGAAACATAAACATGAGCTATTTGTAGGAAAATAGATGCTCTCTAAGATCATAATGTTAAGTGAAGTAAATCAGACACACAAGCTTAGATATTGCATGGTTTGTCCCATGTGTAAACCAAAGCCATGAGTAAAGGGCTGATAACAGGAAGTAGAGAGACAGATTTGTATCAAGCGGGAAGGGGATGAAGTGATGGAGGGTAAGGGAAGTATTGGAGGGGAAAGAATGGAGAAACAGAACTAAAATGTGTTATGTACATGTGCTGACTTCACACAAGGGATATGAACACTATATATTTCAAACCTATACTAATAAAAAAGAACTGGTGTAATGTTTACAATAATCTGTTTAAATATGGCAGAGTAGATCTGTAAACTAAGAGAGAATACATCCTTCATACTTCGACACTAACAAAGCTAGTCAACCCATTTTTGATACCTCTGGTATTCTGTTCAGTTCATGGAAGTTGAATTTTCCTAGATGTCTTTACTCTAGAAATTGATGAGATGGAGCCTCAGGAATGTGACTCACGCTCACGCGTATCACCCAGCATTGTTGGCCAGGGGGCTAGCACACACAGGAGCACTGTGAATATCAAAGGAATGCAGTTCCCACAAGCGGACATCAGTTACTTCATTTTTTAGAAATACAGTAGAACTTCTGTGAAGAAAGCAGAACCCTGGTTTTCTATATATAGAAAATTTAAACACATTCTATTATCAATTGATAATGAAAGATAGCATACAAAGTGTGTTCCTCCCTCTTTCTCTCCCTCTCCCTCTTTTCACTCCCCCCATCTGTATTTCCTTGGACCTAAAGGTGCAATTGACCCAAAATTAAGCCCTCCAATGGTTTGAAAGAATTTTTTCAGGAGTGACTTAGTGTATTTGAAATATTTACAAAAGTATTAATGGAAAATGTATTCACCGTGTGTATGTGAACTAAATTTTACTCTCAAAAGACTAAAACATTGCTAAAAAGTAAATTTCATAATGACTCAAGAACCTCTTTGAGGAGAAAACAAGGAATTAATAGTGTTGGTTATTACACAGCTCTTTTGATTTCACCAGCTGCTTCCATGTTCACTTTTGTTGGAAAGTTATTCCGACCCCACGAGGCCCGACAGGCAGAAATATTCATACCATTTCACACACAGAACAGTGGGCTACTGGGACACAAGGACTCAGTTTGCCTGTGTGGAGTTGTGTACCGCATTCCGCTCCACGCTCTTCTAGGTGTGATTTCCTGTTCTCCCAGAGGCTCAGGTTTCCTGATCTCATTCTGCCCTTTGTCAGTGTTTAGATCCTCATTCTGAAGATCTTCTTGACAGGGCCATTCCATGGTCGCATTTCTTTGCCATCCATGTATGCTAACTGCCCAAACCTTTTGTGTGCTGGCAGCAATGTTTTGCTGGATGTTATGCTTTGAAACTCATGTTGAATTTTAATTGCATTAGTAATGGCACTGGGAGGTGGGACCTTTAAGAAGTGCTTAGTTAGTGTTATTATCAGAGGACTGGGTTCATTTTCTTGGGCATGGATCTCTGTTTGGACCCTTCTATCATGTGATGCCTTCTGCCAGATTATAACACAAAAGAAAGGCCTTTTTTAAAAAAAGGCCCAGCAATTTGATATTTGATGACCCAAAACTGGGAGTCAATAAATTTACTGTAATTACTCAATTTGGGGCATTCTATTACAGCAACACAAGATGAATCAAAACAGCATGCTTCTGGATCTAAAATAGGTGGGAGAATCTGAGTAGAATCACAGGTGCTGACTCAGAGAGAAGATGCACAATTTGAGTGGTCCATTATCCATACTGGGTAGTGTGGATCCAACCTTCTCTATCAATGCCAAAATCTTCCTTAAGTCCCAGCTAGTTTTAAGGATTTGTGAGTGTACACATTTGAGTGGAGGCCGCAGGGAAAAACATAACATGCAGCAATGGGACCTGTACTCAACTGTACTTTTAATGCACAGAAATTGGAGTTTGTTTTTGTGATTGGACCCAAACACAGTCACTCTGGGGCAGGGTTTTACCCTCCCACAAGTTCTCTCAGTATGAATCTCTGGAAGAGCAAAATTATCTTGCAACTCATTTTGCTGTGTGTCTAAGTAAGAGAGAAGCGCCCCACTTTTATTGTACCTCTCGCAGATAAAGGTAACTTGAGAGGTCACTGAAAAGATGGAAATGATCACCTTAGGATGGGAGTTGCTGGACAATCTATGTCCTGTCCTGATTTTTTGGTTAGGGGAACTGGAGGCTAAAATAGTTCAAACTTAATCACAGTTTGCCCTTCACTCCCCCCACAAAAATGACTAGCTTTATTTCAGATTAAAAATAAGATCAGATCATTCAGCTTAAGTATATTCATGTTCCCACTGGCATTTAAAACATAACGGCTGATACTTTCTCAAGTTTTGGTGAAACACATGTACTTTCACATTCAAAAATTGCACTAAATATTGACCAGGAGAAACAGATTTACCACAAAGGAGTAGAAATGCAAGAACATACATATACCTGAGAAAGAGAAAGAAAATAGAGAAAAAATTAAGGGAGAGTTTCTGTTGGGACATTTTATAAGACTTGAAGAATACTAAGATCTGACTAAATGGGGACCTATATTCTAAAATCAGTTGTGATGAATGGTTTAGTCACACCCATTCCTTGACTGGTTTGACCAGGGCTCCTCCCCTAGGCTCTGCACTTGGGAGGACCTGGTTTACCTTCCTTGCTCCAATCACCACCCTGTGAAATGAGGCAGGGGTTGCCACAGGGAACCGGTCTGAGCAGCTCCTTCTGCACCACACTTGCAGTACCTGGGATGCCTGGGCTCCCTGACTACACGGCCTCAGACTCACAGCCAGTGACTGTGGGGTCCCATTTCTACATCCGTTTGCTGGAGAGTGGACCAAGGGGCTGCTGGTGACATGAGGGCCTGGGTGGAGGACGGGTAGGGCTTGCTTGTGCACGCAGGCTGCAGTGATGATACACAAGCATGTACTGAAGACCCCATTTGTGCTCCTCTTGCAAGCCACACAAACACTAGAGGCAGATGTGCCTGGGACATATTTATTATAATCTAAGAGGAGAAGAAAGAAGTCATAGAGATGCTCAGCAACTTGCTTAAAGCCATAGTAGGTGGAATGTGGGCATTTCATACATCTCTAACATCCAACTTTTGGATTTAAAAATTTTCTGAGTAGGAGCCACACAAAATGACTTACTGTGCATAGCCATTGTATCAGTTGTTGCTTACTAGAGAAAGAGATAATACAAGATATATAAATATATAAGAATTTACAAGATTAGCTTACAGTGATCACCCACAGAGTCCAGTGTAGAAGACTGCAGAGAGTCTGTCTGCACACTGGAGACTGAAGTTTGCAGTTGAAGGCCTGGAGCTCACGGTCGTGCCTTGTGCAAGTGCGTATCAGAAGCCTGATGGGGCTGTACTGGAAGCTGAGTAGTCTACACCAGAAACCGGGAGATAATGTCCAAGGTAAAGGCAAAGACTCGAGCTCCTCCAAAGAAAGAGAAACAGATCTGTTCTTCATTTCCCTTTTATACAATCCAGGTGACAAACTGCCCTAGGGTGGGTCTTCCACATGGTAGGATGTGAAACTGCTGAGCCAGTTTAGTTGCACTTCTCTTATTCAAGTTGACAGAATCAGTCATCACATGCATCAATCTAGTCTTTCTTTCATTTAACAATTTTTCTGTTTGAAGTAATTAACAGGTATGCAAGCCCATGCACTGTACAAGGCACAGTGGTGGCTGCAGCTAACACTGCAGTGCCATCCAGCACTTTCTGCTTTAAAACCTTGCTGCGTCTGCTGGATATGGTGTCTGCACACAGCCTTCAGCCCTTCCAAGATTGCCTCAGCTGTAGAAAGATCTCATAAATGGATGCTCCTCCCCATGGCAGTTCACATCCTGTGACCCGCAGATGCAGGGCATCATTGCCTGGCTGTCTCCGCCTGAGGACAATGTTGAACTTGATGGAGAACTGTAGCGTGGGCTGAGACTCATTTGGTCTTCATTACAGCTCATGTTTTCCTCTGACTAACCCTGTGTCCTTCCTTTTTCTTCCACAAATCTTCACACCAACTGCATTCGTAATGAATATCTCACATCCTGAGCTACATTTCTGAGTCTACTTTCTCAAGGACCCAATTCCAATGGTGGCTCTTGCATAAGACAGAGATAAACTAATCTGGTGTCCCTCATACCCTACTGAGGGGAGTGAAACATGAATACAAGTTAAGGCAGCGTTAGACAAATGTTTCAAGAAGTAGAGGGTACAAAAATTCAAATCATTCCATCTGGGATAATTAGTATGTTAGAGATGCCAGTCATGTTTTCCATGCCCATATATCTCCTTTTTCAGAGAGTCAGATCTTTTTCCAGTGCTGTAAGGAATAGTCAGAGGTGCCATGTAATCATACCACAGTTGCTTGCGCATGAGTGAAGCAGTGGGCATAAGACCTGGGATAAGTCAACTCTTTAGCTTAGCTTGCTGATTAACTTCTCTCTCTAGGGACTTTGGAAATTCAGCCACAGAGCGAATGTACTCACCTTTCATTGAACCCTGGAATCGCTCAGATGATAAACCATCAGGCAGACACAAAATATAGAGAGCTGGTATGGAAAAGGCAAGAGTAATGACACAGATATGAATAAAGAAGCAGAAAAATGGAGACTTGGGGCTCCAGAGATAAGGTGATGCTCAGTCTGCATTTTCTGGTTCCTCTGACTGGTCTCACATGAGATCTGTGGCATTGGATGCTTTCAGTTGGTGGGTTAACCCGGTATTTTTATCTAATCAAATTATATCTTCTGGCTGACATGGTCTATTCCTTGTAATCATATTGGACTAAGGCAATCATTGTGGGAGGAAGCTAAATTGAGAATTGCCGGGAACATGAGATTTTAACCAAGGAAGATACACAGGCCGTGGGGCTCCGGGCAAGGAGAGAATCGCATGCAGAGATGGTGAAACATGTAGTAGTTAGACATATTCGAACGATGACAAAAAGGCCAGTTTGGTCAAAATGGGGGAGGGGGACAGAAAGCAAAATAACACAATACATGTTTGCAAGGCTGATGGGAAAATTTTGGCTAATTGATAGAGCTGGTCAGGGTTAAAGAGTATATTCTTTTTTTTCAGAAATTCTCAGAGACCACAAAAAACGTGACATAAGGGTAGAAAGCAGTAAGGTTGGCCACTGGAAGGAACAAGAAAATAAAAATAGAGCAGCAGTGTCTTATTTGTTACAGTTAATGAAAAGTAGGCACAGAAATAAAAAGAATCAATGAGAAACTAGCAGGGAATTTTGACTTCTTGCTGAGTGATGGGGAATAATTGAAGTAGTGTCTTAGGCACAATGTGACATTTGCTATGTATGGCTGGAGAAGCTGTGCCCTGCCCAATGCCAGAATCCTTTCTCCTCAAACACTTTGATGTGAATGATGACTCTGAATTTATGCAACGTTGGAGGTTGTGTTCATTGGGCATAACTCTGTGTATCAACACAAGATCTTTCTGTAGAAGATCATAAAGATCTGGTTTTAAAGCAGATATTCAGGTTTCAAAGTAGAGGATTTATTAGCTTATTTAATTAGAAGAGTTGGTTTGATTCAGAATTTCCCACAATTAGGGCTCCGACTCCATAACTCCTTGAACCTTTCAAAGTAGCTCTTCTGTGTGTTAACTTTATCTTTGGGTAGGTTATTTCATGATGACCCAAATGGACTCAGTATTCTGAGATCTTTTCAAAGATTATTCAATAAAGGGATAGAAGCGTCTTTGATGGTTTCCCCAACCTGCTTGGTTTCCTCAACCTGATTAAATATCTTCTCACATCTCATGGACCTGAATTAGTTCCTGTCCATCCAACGATTGAACAAGTGAGTATTTAACAACTTCCTTATTCTTAAAAAATAAGGAGGAATAAGAGAAAGAAATAAAGCCCTGGCTATAGTATGTGAATTTTATGGTACATTGCATTCACTGTGGTTGATTACCAAAGTGATGTCACTGAACCTAGAATAAAGGAAAAGTTCACAGTTGGTTCTGAAGCCCAGAGGAGTGGCATCAGTATCTAACCATGTCTGTCTGAACCAGTCATTTGACTATGGAAACAAGCTATGATTTAGGACCAACAAGGGTGGCCTATGAAACTACTGGGGCCAAAGTCACACTTCTATATGCAAGTTGTGGTGGGAGAAAAGATCATAGTAAGGGAACTGCCAAGAGTTTAGTACTGCTGAAGTTAATGCAGGAATATGGAAAATAAGACAACCTTTTAGAGAGAAGAAAGTACATATGGGGTGGGGAGTAGAAAAGGAGTCAGAGGTAATGAGTGAGACTGCAGACCTGGGGAAAGTATGAAGAGGAGTTAAATGTGGAAGAACAGCAGATTTACTGACTAAGAGCTCTCAGCAGTTTAACTCTACTTTATTTTCCACGACCCTTTGGGAGGCAGTATTATGCCATGGTGAATAGTCCTGTGATCTTAAGTAGTTATGGAAGCAGTTCTGAACCTCCGTTCTTCTTAGAACTTTCTAGGGTGATATGAGGATTAATTCAGCATGACAGAAGGTGTAGGACATCATGATGAACAAAATGGTCTCTGGGGCTATTCTGCTTGACTTGAATTCCAGTTCTACCAGTTACTGTCTGTAGAACCATGGACAAGTTTATTAAATTAACCTGTGTCACAGTTTTATATTTGTACAAAAGGGCATAGAATAATGTCTATCTCATAAGGTTGATACAAATATTCAATGAGTTAAAACAGATAAAGTGACTGGAACATTCCAAAGAGTATATGGGAGTGGTACCTACTTGCATTACTGTTATGTAAAGTATGGAGCAGAGTGTCAAGTCTGTGGTGGATCAATTAATGGTCAGTTTAAGTGGGAATGCCCAGTTGAACTGAGTCAGCTTGGTTCTGGGCGTGGAAGACCCACCTGAGGATTTTTGCCTGACCGGATAAAGGGAGGATAGGGAGGGAAGACTGGATGCTGCTGATTTTCCAGGAGAGACTTTGCTATGGCTGGTTTGTCCAGTACTACAAGGCTGTTCACCTTGAAGCAGGAGCTCAGACGCTGGTTGTTACAGGGATGGCTGCTGTTCTTCTTGGAGGGGCTCTGGTCTTCTCCATGACAATGGATTCCTGGCTTCAGTGCAGATCCCCCAGCCTGCTGGCACAGATCCTTCATCCCTCCAGCACAGACATTCCAACCTCACCACTGGTCTTAGGCCTTCCCCTTGCAGATTCTTGACATGGACTTGCATGAGACACTGGTGTGGGTTCTAGGCCTTTGACTGGACACATGCAGAACATTGCTGTGAGATCCAGGCCCTCAGATGGATTCTTTGGGCCTCTAGCACTCCAAGAGATCTCTTGCACTCTTCTGCATTTGACTTTTTGGGTGAACATTATAACATAGTCCTGTACATTTATGTGTCCTGTATTAAATCTATTCCCTTAGAACCCTAACTACAACAGGCATGTAAGAACTACTAGATTAACACTAGCTATATTTACTATTTTAGCCATCTGCTACTGCCTACACAAATTTATAGTCTAGACAATGCTTACATTTCTTACTGTTTGCTAGAGAAATGCTTCTAAACTAGAGTGAAAAACACAGACAGAACTTATATGTTGCTTCTGCCTCTGAATTCCCAAACTGTTTGTTCTAAGTTCCAGGGCCATGAAGCTCTGTGGCCTTCCATCGCATATTTCTGTTTCCTGTGGGCTTCCCTCACTTATTCACATTCTTGAAGTGAGAGTGGAGGTCGGATCATCTTTGTCACCAAGTTGCCTAGCACAGTGCCCTTATGACTACAGGCAGGGAGTAGATCATACAGAACAGGGTGTGTCATCGCTGACCTATGCATAGTGAAGAAAGGTGTCTTGATTTCAATGCAACAGAATCATCTTATTGTAAGATAACTTGTCTGCAGGTTCTGTATTCAGGATTTTTCTGCTCTCATAAAGAAAGAAATACAGGGATAAGGAATGAGGTGGGAAGTGAATTCATCCCAGGTGTCCATATGAGTGGGCAATAATAAAGGGAGGAATTGGTAAGTGGCCAGGTTAAGGAAACCAATGAAGGACGACAGGGCACCCAGAGACCAGAAATGGTGGGAAGCTGTCATGTCCTTTGGGCTAAGAGACAAAGGGAGAATATTGTGCTTCAGAGCCCATGAGGTTGGAGTCGGGGAGGAGGAGCTGCAGTCTTGGAGCTGTAGTCTCAGAGACACCCAGACCCTCCAAGAAATACAGACCTATAGTAGGGAGAGGAGAAGAGGAAAGAAATGCTGTTCTCTCTAATCCTTAGATCTTCTGTCACTGACACCTGCTGGTCTACTTGAACCAAGAACTTGCCATTGTGGAGGCCTTGTAGTACTCAGTCATCAAAGGTCAACTTCCTGGAGCAAGACACAGAACTGAGGAAAGAATGAATGAAATAACTTTAAAAGTGCCTTTTATATAATACAATGTATTCAGCATAGCATTATTTCAACATGTTAGCAATTTTAAAACTACAGTGATGGTGATTTGTGTTCTTTCTTTATATGGTGGTACCAGCATCTTGGAAAGAATTGAATTCATGAACCAAGGTACCACTGGGCTGTCTTTGAATCTACTATTATGTTTTAATTACTGGTGCATCTCAGTTTGGACCATCCAAGTTAGCATTCTTGAAGACTCAATAGCAGTATGTGGCCAGGGGCTATCACATTGGAGGGTTTAGTTGTAATGTTCTATCAGTATTGCTGAAATTAAAAATTCATAACTAGCAATACAGTGGAATGATACCCTTGTGAAGAATAAGTGTGTGAGGATATGCCATGTGAGAATTCAGGAGGTCCAGACCTGTGTTCTGGGATTTAGAATGTTTATTAACAGAGATGATGAATAACAAAAGGCCCTTTTTCCTAAAAATTGGCACTTTATCAAGCAGAACAAAAGGAACCAATTCCTATTTGTTAAGATAACTCACCCTGCAGATTGTTCACAGACCTCTCAACTTTGAGGACCCCATGTAACCGAAGGTAGAAAGTAAGTCAGTGATACACACACATTAGAGTTATATGCTTGCAGTAGAGTTGTGCTTCCAGGCATCTCGTGCACGCACATGGCATGTAAAGAATGCATTTCTCTGCCCTTACTGCTCAATGTCACTATTTTATTCAGAATTTTTCTGTGTGGCGATAAAGCTGGAAAATATTCTTTGTAGAAATTCAGATGACTAAGATCGCTTTTCTTAAAAGCACAGATTTTACCTTTATTTCTTAATTTTATGAAATTTCTATTCTGTGACAATGAGGCTAATATCCCTGCAGTTTGTGATAGCTGATAGCTTCTTCTGGGTTTCCCATCAAGTGGTTTTGCCCAATAAAATTTGAAACTGTACATTTAGTTTCTCTTGGTATAATTCTCAGCAAGAGATATTTTTATTACTTCTGAACCTCTCCACTTTCTCTTCCTGAGGAAGGTGAAAATTCATACAACCAACTGTACATTTTATAAAGTTACAGTATATACTTCTGGGAAGATGGCAACTGGGTAAGCAGCAGAGAAAGATCCTTCCAGAGGATCGCCACTCACATACTGGAATATAGCAACATGAGAAAGACAAGAAAGAGAGAAGTGGGTCCTCTCGACACAGGAAGGATCTGAAATGAGAATTGAAGCCCTCAGAAAGAGCAAACAAGACCTCTCCTGGAGGAAAAGCTTGGAGGGCCGCCGTGGCACAGTTAGAGGAAGAGGAGGCAGAGAAGGAGGGAGTCACCACTCCACACACACCCTCGGCCCGCTCCCTCATTCCAGCACTCGCAGCTTCAGCTTCGGAAGCCCGTGCTTGTGAAAGCCTCCTGACTAGGCCAAGAGAGAGCAGAGTTCTGAGACATGGTCCAAAACCAGAGAGGAGAAAGCACAGCCCCAAAAAGAGGCAGTGGCGGCAGTCAGGAGGTGTTGTCGAGCCCAGTGTGAGTATGGAAAGTTACAACAGCCACTGAAGCAGAGTTCCCACTCTGGAGCAACCTTTTTAATCAGTACCCTGAGGTAAAGTGGAGTCAAAGCAACCAGTACACAGCCCACCACAGCCAGCTCTACTCCTACCCCAAGGCTGTGGCCTCCTGCCTCTCCACTGTGTGAGCAACTACCAGCAGAGAGCAGCAGAGAGCAGTGGCAGTGATCCCAGGACCACAGCGACCCCAGAGATCCAACCCCAGTGACCCCAGAGATCCAACCAAAGTAAAAACAGGAACTGGAGCACAGCAGTAAGAGAGAGCTGCAAGTGGAGATGGACCACATGGTCCCACACCCTTCTCACTCAAACACGAAGCAGGAAGAACAAGCTGAGTTACCGGGCTTCAGCTCCCACCCTGAACTCCCTCTGTGAGCACCTTGAGTCTCGGCGGCCGAAGCACTCACCACCTCCACCGGCTTCAGGACTCACCCTAAACTACTAATATGAGCACCAAGAGGGACTTCATACTGTTTGCAAAAACGAACCTTGTACGAACCCATAGCAACAAATTACATGAAAAGCAGCAGTCCTGGATTCTGAGAGATAACATACTCTATACAGAAAACCCGAGAAAATCCTCCAGTTCTCTCCTAGAACTAATAACTAAACTTAGTACACACCCTGGACTACCTCAGTGAGCAAAGATGGGGGACACCTCATGCCACTTGTGCCTAGCATCGTAAGTGCGCCCAATGCCCAGCTGCAAGGGGTGGGGAGTGGCAGCACTGGAAATTTAGAGGTGGGAGGAGGTGAAGACCTGAAACTAGGATGCAGACCTGGTACTCTAACTGGGTGGGGATAGCCTCCAAAGAGTCTTAGGCAGCCTGAAGGGAGACACTAGTGGCCTAGGAGGGGACCCCAGGGGCCTTGACAGGGAACTCAGCAGCCTGAGGAGGGAGCTACACGAAATCCCTGAAGACCTGGACCATATCTCCAGGAGCACGGTGATGCGGAGGAGCCCGCTGGTCTGCTGGGGGTGATCCCGTGGACCCAACCAGGCCTCCAGGAGTGCCTTGGACCGGGTCCCCAGGAGAGCCTTAATGGGGGTGGAGCCTGGCGGTCCTCTGGGATGACCCTGTGGACACAACCAGGCCTCTGAGAGTGCCTTGGACCAGGCCCCCATGAGCGCCTTGACGAGGCGGAGCCCAGCAGTCCACCAGAGTGACTCTGAGGACTTGACCAGGCCTCTGGGTGCACTGCACTGAGGTGGATGCCCGGCAGTTTGTGGGGTAATCCTGCAACTCAGCCGGACCCCTGATGGCCTTGAGGGCTTGTCAGTGGGGGCTTGACTATTGTGAACCTGGTTCCCTGCCAATATACCATCTTTGAGGATGGGTGCTTTTCCACCTCCTGCCATAGCAATCTATGAGCACCCATGTTTGTTACAATAATTAGAAACAGCCATGTCTCTTCCCAATGTAAGAGCCCGAGGGAATAAGTAAACCAAAAAAGAAATACAGTTACTATCATAGAGAAGATGACTGATTGGGTGGGAGAAAAACAGAGATGAGAGTGGAGAAAATTGATTAATCAAACAAGCCATCATCTGTATAACTGAGCAACAATTGTGAAGATAACAGTATGTAATACAGCATCCAGCACTAATTCCTTACTATCTTCTTTATAATTTTCTATTTCTTTTATTGTTTTTGTGTTAACAAATGCGAAGATAACATTATGGAATACAGCATCCAGTGCTAATTCCCTACTATCTTGTCTATAATTTTGTATTTCCTTTATTGCTTTTGTTATTTGGTTTATATATCTCCATTTTTTGTCTTAAAAATAAAAAATAAAGTTACAGTACAATGTTGCTATATTGCTTTTATGTAATTATAAATTTCCCCAGAATCTTTTCATTTTCAAAAGTACAAAATCATATTCTCTCTATTATAATTAGTAACAGGATTGAAATGTTCAACAAGCAATCATTACAGCCTGTTGACTTTGTAGTATCCTTGCAGCAGGCAAATGCAAGCATATGTTTAGCTTTTATTTAAAAACAATAAAACTAATGCAAATTTAAAATGTGTTCTCATATTTCTCCCACCTATCATATTTTATTTTCTTTGAAATACTGAGCACAATATTTATCCACTTCTGAAAGGACCATGAAATGCTCAGTTTCTGTGCTTTCCTGTCTCTTCTTTAAAAAGGCCAGGCAAGAGGGACTCTTTCAGAAACACGTACTGGCCATGTGAAAATTTGAAGGTTTCCAGAACCATGTGTATGACTTGATGTTAGCACCCTGAAAAGTATTCACACTCTAAATGCTTCATGAAGAGTCCTCAGAGTAAACTTCAGGCTAGAGATGAATGGCCCAAGTTTATTCAAAGTTCAAATAATTTCCAGACATTTATTTTGGATGGAAATGCATGTGTTTCTCTTGGCAATAATTTCCTTGTGTGATATGCAGGCAACAAGCAATTTGCACATAGACTGCTCAGAGATTTCATCTGAAGTTCAGTTGTTTGGAATTCACCATTGTTTCTTTCCTTAGATATAATATTATCAATGATAGTTAATAATCCAGGGTGGCACCCAAATTTTTAATTATCCCCAAACTTGGGAAATAATATAATGAAGAACAGTAAAAAACATAAGAGGCACTGTCTCTAGGATGTTGCAGAAGTTTTATCTCATGGTGGTGATGGATAGTTTCTGAAAGAGACTGTCTGAACCGCACTGCTAAGTATATATCCAAAGAAGTTGAAGCCAGTATGTTAAAGAGGTGCCTGCGCTTCCATGTTTACTGTGACATTAGCCACAATAGCTAAGACACAGAAACTAAGTATTTATTGGTGGATGACAGATAAAGGAAATGTGGTACGTATAAATGGAACACTATTCAATCTTAGAAAAAGCAATGCTATCGTTTGTGATAATACAGACAAGCCTGGAAGACGTTATGTTAAATGCAATAAACCAGGCATAGAAAGACAATATATGACCTTATATCAGGAATAAAAGACCCCTGATCTCATGGAAGCAGAAGGTAGAATAATGGCTCCTAGAGATTGGGGAAAGGGTAGAGGGGAATGGAGGAGATTTTGAACAATGTCACATAGGACAGAATTAGAGGAAAAGTATATGCTCTGGTGTTCTGTAGCACAGGAGGTTGACCGTAGTTAGGAAAACGCATTGTGTATTTCAAAATGACTAGGGGAGCTGATTTTGAATGTTGTCACTACAAAGAAATGATACATGTTCGTGGGGACCAGCATACAATTACCCTGAGTTGATCATTACACAGTGAATATACATATTAAAACATCATATAGTACTCAAAAATGTATGATTATTTTTGACAAGCTAAAAGATTTTTTAAAAATGAATCCAGGCTTGGACATTTACTTCTCATGCCATTGTCGGTCATTTTCCTCACCCACAAGAGGGCAGAGATGCTCAGATGTGCTTTGTAGAACTCTCACGTAAGAGTTTAAACACATACGTGAAAATCCACTAGAACCGTTCCTAAGCCATGTGGTTGTTTGCTATTATTACTGTATCATTCTAGTAACTGGCAAGGTAGTAATTTTATTTCAATTATAATATCATTGATTATTATATTTCAATGATTAGAGGGCAACAGGGGTTCAAATTTAACAATAAAACAAAAAGGAAAAAGAAATAGTATTTCTCCATTCATAATATGGCTGTGCGGGAGAATAAAGTAATTAAAGGAAAGTGAAAAGAGACAGATACTGATGTTGAATTACGAAATATTTTCAAGAATTCCAAGGAGGGGCTGTTTTTTTTTAAAACTTAGGTTTATGTATCATCAACAATGTGAAAAATATAGAAAAATATAAAAGAAAAAAACCCACTTAAATGTGCTCCTCTTCCCAGATGCTTATTGCCCATTTGAATTTCTTTGAACTTTCTCTTCTATTAATCATTTTCATTGCTGTTGATTATCTCAATTTTCTTTTTGTTTTTCTTAAGGAAAACCATTTTTTCTTTGTACTTTTAAATACAAAAGCTTATTGAGAAAATACGAAGCTTGCACTGTGTGGTTCAGGTGACACACTGTTAGCGCGTGGCTTGGGAGGTTGGCCCTGCTGCTTCGAGGCCCGTGGCGAGGCAGGACATCACAGCAGGAGTGAGTGGAGGAAGGAGCTGCTCACCTCACGGCAGCTGGGGCACAATGACATGGAAACAGGAGGGGCCAGAGTCACAGCATCCCTCCAAAAACGTGCATCCACTGAGCCGTCTTTCTCCAAATCCCACCTCTTAAAGGGGCCTCCGTCTCCCTACCTGCCACGTACTGGGGTTCCAGCCTTTGTGTGGGTCCTGGGGAGACATTTCAGGTCTAAGTTACAGCTTAAGTGTACCTCTCAGGGACGGCCACTGAGGCCCCTGCTGGACTGAGCAGTAAAGCTAAAGCACGTGACTTGGGGCAAAGATGACTCAGATGGAGAGACCACTAGCTGGATCAGGTATGCATAATACTCCAGGGATGAACAGTATCTGATGTATTGAGAAATGTTAATATTTAAAGGCATAAAAATATTTGGAAAGTTAAAACAGGGAGAATTAATACGTGGAAAAATTTGAAACTATCAGACAATTTAAATCAAGTGATTGTGCTATCTTTTTAGATGTCAGTTCATTGATCTTATTTATGAAAACTTTAAAAACTATTTTACAAAATAACAAGGGTAGTGCAGTTCAAAAATAATCCCCATAACTACCATTAAAATAGCAGGAAAGTATAAACAGTAAATGCATAATTATTTTTACAATTTATTATATTTTGATTGGGAAGCAAAACCAAGGTTTTTGGTGACTTTTTAAATTTTCAAAAAGTTTAAATCTCAAAAAGTTTAAATTGTCCAAGATAAAACACTGAAGACCAGAATTCTTTCTTTGCAAAGGATGTGGAATTATGAAATACATAATTTGAAAGGAGTTGCAATACTTTGGAAAAGAATGTTTAAAAATGGAGTGAAAGTTATGTGGAAAAGGATTACACACACACAAAACAACCCACAAACACAATAAATATAAGCAGGTCATATTATAAAAAAGAGCGTAAGAAGGTGGTGGCATGAAGAGTGATAGATATAGTGCAATGTGAAGTACACTTGGTGAAATTTCGTGTAGAGTTTAGACAGATTAGGAAAGACAACCTTGGAGATTCACATGACAAAATGAATGAGAATCATGTATTTGTAAAATTATATTAATAAAAATAGGTACATAATATTCAAAATGGAGGGAAGACCCTGGATACTAGATCAGAAATGCCTCAGAGAGATTGCTGTTCAGGATGAGTGGAATGGTGAAAATGCACAGTTCTAAAAGCCTAGAGCAGGATCAAGGAGGGAAAATGCAAGCTAGGGGAATATTACTTGCAGTAGCAGGAGTCACAGTAAAGACCAAGTCAAGGCCCAACTGAAATGAGCAAAAGATAGCTAGAGGCAAGCACCAGAAGGAGAGACATTTGCCTGAGTGAGAAGTAATCTTACAAACGCCGTGGAACAAGACAGAGTGACTGGGATCAAGCAGATATATGGTGGCTGGAGTGGGGATCTGGTAGGGAGGTGAGATGGGGGGAGGTTAACACAGAGCCTACCGATGGGAAGCATAATCAGAGAGGTACGGGGTTGGGTAAGGAGGTCTGGTAGCAAGGTTTTTGATACTGAGCTGGAATTTACCAAATAAATTCTTTTTGATGGGAAGCTGGCAAGGGCATGGTAGAGGCTCCATCTGTGAAGGGCCAAACACTCATTAGAACTTGACTCATGGAAGAACCCCTTACCTGTCTGGTTGGCCTTATCAGCTACTAGACTGCCAGTGGTATCTTAGCCCTGGGGAAGGCACAGAACATAAACTGCTAGAAAGTAGCCCCTGTATTTTTAATTAAATCAACTTTGGTAAGACAAAACCTTTTCCGAGGAACAGGATATGGCCAGTGCTCAAGGTAGGGCAAGTTGGGGACAAATAACCCAAACAATAAAAATGAAGTAATCAATAGGGAGAAAAAATGGGAAAGAAGAGAAAGAAAATCTGTGTTTATTCAAGTGTTGCATTTGGAATAGAAGCTAGCATCTATAGAAGGAAATAATTTTAGAGTGTTGGAAAATTTATACATTTGGTATGGTAAAAATCCACTTTAAATATTTTATTTATCTGGGATTCAGCATGTACTTCTTAATAGTCAAATCTAGCCCTTTCAACTCCTAAGCTTAAATAAATTGAATTTAAATATTTCTAAAGTCTATTATTTCATCTCTTACTTGAAGAGTCTATCAAAATATTGGCAAAGATTCAGGGCCAGCAATATAAGCGTCCAGGACTCACTGTGGAATTATACACTGTGTTTTCTCTGCTGCTCTCCAGTTTTCTCCCTTGGTGTCGGACTAGTGCCTGTCATTACTTTGGCCATGGTGCCTCATCATACAGATGTTTCTTTCCATTTTCTCTTGAATTCAATTCTTTAAAAGGTTAGATTTAGTCAGGATTAAATTGAGTTTAAAAAAGGAAGAGAAATTCAGGAGCTCACAAGAACAAACCCAGAGGAAAGGCAGTAATCATTCTAACAAGGTAGTGAGAAGCCATCAGGAAATAATTCACTTCTCTGCCTCCCTCTGTCTCCAACTACCTCCTTATGATGTAACACAGTTACCAGGCTTCCAGCATATCCATATTTAACACCCTGCATGTCTTCTAATTTAATTAGGAAAATATCCTAAGGGGAACTCTGTTTAGCCAAGCTTGTTGTATGCATTCGTTCCTTGGGTGAGATCCTGTGAATGACTCATCTTGGCTTGCTTGTGTAATAGTCTGTTTTTCATTGCTGCAACAAAATATGTGATGCTGTATACTATACAAAGCAAAGAACCATACTGAGCTCAGAGGTTTGAAGATGGAAATTCTAAAGAGCCCAGTGCCAGCTCTGGTGAGGAAATCATGGCGGATGGCATCACAGCGGTGAGAAAATATGCAGGAAGTATAGGAGCAATTACTTAGAGAGACAGGGAGAGGGAGAGGAAAGGGTAGATAGAGAGACACAGACCCAGACCCAGACACAGAGAGATAGACAGAGACGCACACAGACAGACAAGGAGACAGAGAGACGGAGACAGACCGAGGTCCTGGGACAGCTACGTTAATTATTTCCAAGGGCATTCCCTCAGTGACCCGATGACCTGCCACAGCCTTCCTTCTTTACGGTTTACAACTGCTTACCACTGCATTGGGGTGTTCATAGCTAGAAGCTAACTGTTGTTGCAAAAATGGGTCTAGTTAAGGGAATATGAAGCAGAAGACAGCAATGGCATCTGCTACAATACACCAGAAAACAGTTGCCATTGCTCAGGCTGCTGCTAGTACTGTATGCGAAACTACCAGGAAAGGCAGTATCGGCTTTGGGAGGAAATGAACATTCTCTTCCCATCATCTGCTCCTCCCAGATGCTGTTCCTGAATCTTGGCACAAGTTTCTTTGGACACTATGTGATAAAATCTAGGATATCTGGGATTTAGTCTTTTACCTGCTTTGTGATGCCATCCTTTAATATTCTTCTGGTACTTGTACCAGGTGCTGGCTGGCAGAGCTACATTTATGCTCCTGGCCAGAAGGGTGGCATGACCATCTATTATACTACCAGTGAAATTCAGTCAAGGATTAACCCACCAGGAGGGGTGGTGCATATTTGAAATCCCCGCACTTGGGAGGCTGAGACAAGAGGGCCACCATGTGTTAAGGGACAGCCTGGGCTACATAGTGAATTCAAGGTGAGCCTGAAATACATAGTGAGACTCTGTTCCCCACCGAAACACACACACACACAAACACATGTGCACACAAAGGCACACGCACACACATATACACACATACACACACACAAACACATGTGCACACAAAGGCACACGCGCACACATATACACACACACACACACAAACACATGTGCACACATATGCACATGCACACGCACACACATATGCATAAAGGATCAGCTCCTTGAGTGGTCGGGCCAACAGCTCCTCAGAGAGAAAGAACAGCGCTCCATTTTCTAAGTTTTTTCATTAATAGGCTTGAACAAATAAACGAAGGGTGTTTTTCCAAAGAGGTGGAGGTAGATTTAAAAATATTTTTTTCCTGAAGTAACATGAGCTAGGATGTCCCTGTGCAAGTGCATGTGTCAGAGAGGGAGGAGAGAGCAATCAAAAGCCAGCGGGAAAGCCAACAAAGCTCATGATTTTTACTTTGGCAGTTTTACAACCAAGAGGGTCAAAGAGAAAGAGTGAAGCCTCTCCCCATTCCTGTTCTGATTGAAACTTTAATTCTAAAATAGTCTTTGGCTTGAAAGATTGCACTGCACCATCTTCCCGTATAAATGGCAAGGCAAGACACATTTTTATGTGTTGCTTTATGAGTTTTCTTCGCATCTTTAATGTCTAACCATTTTATAGTGCTTGGCTTTGCAGGGCCCTAGAGATAACCTCCTGAGCAATACTGCTCTTTTATTTCTAACACAGGAACAGTTAAGAAAGTGTCTGCATGCCAGTGACAAATTATTGCAATCTTAACTAGAAATAAGGCAGTAAAAACTGCTTAGACTAAAATCTTAAAAGAATGTTAGAATCCAGAGAGGGAGAGAAATCTTCAAAGTAAAATAGTGAAGTTAATTGGTACAAGTGAGTGTGCATTAAAAATCATACCAGATTAATTGCATTTTGGAATTATAGCATTTTTTTATCTCTATCAATCTGGCAGCTTTAAAAAATCTAATCCCTTGATTAGGAGAGTTTGTAGTATGTCTTTAAAAGTGTGCACTTGTGGAGTTATAAGGCCATAATATAAGATTTTATCTATATATCTGTTTGTTTATTTGGAGTAAATGCTATAATCAGTGAGATATAATTACACGCATGGCATGAGAATGCTGGCCCACCTCCTTACAATCTGTTCTTGTGTGTTAAGTGCATATTCTTGTGTTCTGAAAATCCATTTCCTTCAAGTTTTTAATAATAGATTATTAAAAACAATTTCAGGTTTGGCTTAATAAATTAGTTTAACTATTTAATTTTTCCTCATCCCAGTCTTGCTCCAATAAGTAGGGGATCGGGTCATTATGAAGAATAAGGTTTGGTTTCAAATTGAGTTTGGTCCAAATTCTGGCTCTCTGGCTTTTAAAATTGTGTGGCTTGAGGTAATGCCTTCACTTCATTCAAAAGTGGCCTTTTTATTTCTAAGGAGATAATATTGACAATGCTGACTTTTTTTTTTTTTTGTGGTACTGGGGATCGAACTCAGGACCCTGCGCTTGCTAGGCAAGCGCTTATTCCACTGAGCTATATCCCCAGCCCCAACAATGCTGACTTAATATGTGTCAAATTATTGTGGATGTTAAATGACATAATTATATAGTTAAATTTAATAAAGTTTTGGAATACTAAAGCATTTATAATGTTTGAAACTAGTATCACTAAACACAAAAACACTTTACACTGGTGGATGTCATCAGTTGTCAAGCTAGATCTTGTGTTACTGTAGCAAAAAAGTCTGATGAGAGAAATTAGAAGAAGGAGATAATTAGGTTCTGGACTTTGTATTTGAATACACACTCACATAGTCAATAGCTGGAGTCCTTTAAGAAGTGATTTCCACCAATCTGCCTTTCCCTCTTGTAA
The DNA here is from genome assembly GCA_004027595.1 of Dinomys branickii. Taxonomy (NCBI): domain Eukaryota; kingdom Metazoa; phylum Chordata; class Mammalia; order Rodentia; family Dinomyidae; genus Dinomys; species Dinomys branickii. The sequence goes on from PVLD010011125.1 coordinate 31,756, forward strand.
GGGTCTCTAGGAAAAATATTCTTGGCAAGAATATTCTGACCCAAATATTTTATATGTAGAGCAATGAAAGAAAATGTTTAAAATATGCCTATAAAAGTTGGAGCTCAGTGTTTTAAAGTCCTCTCTTGGTTTTCCGTTTTCATCAGAATCACTTTCTTATCGTGGTGAGGAACTGGAGAGAGAGGAGAAGGAGCATTGGAAGGCTTTGCAGTGCTTGCTTCTTAGACCAGAAGTATGTGACATTATGGTTGGCTGAGACTTCAGCTCAGAGTCTTGCTGGTTCACTAAGCTTCATTGCCCTATGTGGTAGGAACTTGGGACTTGAAATGAAGAATTTATGTGAAAAGAGACCAGACATTGTCTAATTAATTGTTTCCCAAAGCAATGGCATGGAAATATCTGAAGGGAAACTCCTCCACTTTTTAAAGTGATGAAATCATTTCCTATGATTAAATAAACTCGTTTTCTTGAAACCTCATCATACAGATTAATGTACTACAAATTCTGAAATAAACTGGTATGACCAATTTTCTGTAACTCTGTTTCCCCAGCTTTCTTTTCCTTCCAGCGATGGCTGATATTCACAGAGTCCATGTTCCACACAGCAGATTTTAGGTTATCCTGGGCTGATTCTTCATGGCTACTACTGTCAATTCAAATAGTGGTTGGGAAAATCAGATCTTATCTTGTCCTGTGCACTTTATGCTATGCACCTGGCATGTGTGCTTCTGAGGCTCTTGTGAGCCAGGGTGCAGCCAGTTGTTTGAAAGTCACAGCTTCAGAATCAGACCGCTAGTGGCCCAGAGCTTCTGTGAGGGCATGTGATGCCAACAGACCTTGGCCTTGCATAACACTGGGGTACCCACATGTTTGTGAGGGGGATGACTGAGGAGGTGCCCGGTGAGATTTATACCAGTGTTGGCTGCTGTACTTTTTTCCACAGAGTCAGAGAAAAATTAGAAGCACTGATTTTTCATCTGTAAAATATGTTTTAAAGTATAAAAGAAAAGGCAATAATTGAAAGTGAATGCTGAGATGCCTGTGTTTCTGAGAAAAAAAACCAAGATTGCCTACTCAGATATTAATAAAAGTGTTTGAACCATCTATAAATATTCCACTTAACTCTCAGGGGGCTGTTTCTTTGCAAATATTCAAAATAGGAAATATAAGGAAAATCCATTTATTCCAAAGAAGAGTCCAAGAATGAGTAGATAGAAGCCAAACTATTTCCATAGTTTTCTTTCCAATTTGATTTTGGGGATGGACTGAGACAATAGATATGGACTTGGAAATTTTTCTTCCCACACATCTCCTGGGTTTCCTTCACGACTGGAAACCATTTGTGATCATAAGAAGAAATGCTCCTGCTGACACATAGACATTCCTTGCTGTATAGGTTCCAAGCTTAGTGACAGTCATGTAAAATCCAAGTTTCCAGTGAGTGTGCGCTTGGCCTCAGGCAGCTGAGTAGCCTTGAGCACCTGGCTGGGAATAAACAGTATTTTATTGCCTTTTCTGGCCTGGGGTTACTGATGTTTCCCCGTGTGAGGTCACTGAGTGGGAAGGCTCTGCGTGGAGCTATGAAGACAAAGCAGAGAATGGACTGGAACTTTCCCCAGGGTAACGCTCCTTAAGGTGTGGTCCTTGGGCCAGCAGTATCAGCACGACCTGGGAATTTATAAGCAATGAATGTGCTAGGGTCCCATCCAGGCTACAGAACTGGATGCTCCTGGGGGTGGAGTCCAGCTGTCCATGTTATAACAGGCACTAGCCCTCCAGGTGAGTGTCAGAGTTTGAGAACCACTGCTCAAAAGTAAAACAATGTGGCCAGATGGGGAAGAACCTCATCAGACCCTCCCCAGATACAGTCATGTATTGTTTAGCAACAGGACATGTTCTGAACACTGCACTCACAGGCAATTTTGTTGTTCTGAACAACAAAAATTATGAAATGTACTTACCCAAACCTAGATGGTAAAGCCCACTACACATATAGGCTACACTATGACCTTACAGGCCCACTACTGTGTCCATGGTCCGTTATTGGCCAAACATCATTTTGTGGCACATGACTGTGTTATTTTTGTGTTATTTTTATATTTCCTCTATGGTTTTGATTCCTTTGCTACTATATACAGCTTATGGGTCTAGATTCCTGTTCTTACCACTCTTCCTCTCAATTACACCACCACCCCCCATACACGCAAAGGCTGGGAAACCTTCCTTATGTACAGGGACTGTGAATGACATTTTCTAACACAATAATTCTCAACTTTTCCTGGAGTTACCTGACAGAAACTTTTAAAAACTCTGATGTCCAAAGCCACATCCAAGACTAATTAAATTAAAATCTAGGGGTAGAATGAGTGAGACTAAAGGGTCAGTATTTTTAAATCTCCCCCTGGGATGATTCCCCAGTATAGCTAAGTTGGTTCTACAAAGATCAAGCTAACAAAAAGGAAACAAATGAAAGACATCCGTGTTGATATAGGGAAGATGTCTAAGCACAGCAATGAAGGCTAAAATTCTCAGGGCATATTTTGATCCTGAGGCATCTCTGCAGGCAACTGGCCTCCTTGCTTCTCATCCTGTTCTTTCACACACCACAGTTTCTGGGGGTCATCTGATTTCTTGGTCCTCAAGAGCAAATCTACCTAAACTTCATGCTTTATAACAAGACATTATATGCACCCATTGTTTTGCTTCAAATCTCCCTGATGCCAAGCACATAGAAGTAATTTTGGTAGACCCTGGTCCTAGGGCCAACTGATCTCCTATAAACATATCTCTTTTCTTCAGCCTTACTTGCCTCCGTCCTTGCCCCAGTACTTCAGTGCTCCCTGGTGCAGACACCTATAGTGTGCTGCCACAGTCCACACTGCTCCCCGCCTCAGGTCCTTTGAGGTCGGATACAAGTATGGTCTTTATATTAGAATTCTCCAGGGAACCAGAATCTGTGTGTGTGTGTGTGTGTGCGTGTGTGTGTGTGTGCGCGCGCGCGTATATATACACACAGCATCAGTTTCAGAATGATTGGTTTCAGAATGATTTTTCAACTTTACAGTGATGGTGCAAAAGTTACATACTTTGAGAATTTTGAATTTTGACCTTTGCCCAGGCTAGCAATATGCAGTACCATACCGTTTTATGCTGGGCAGCAACAGCAAGCCACAGCTCTCAGTTAACCAGGCAGTCACAAGGAAAACAACATGCACTCTGCAGTGTGAGGATTTGGTAGGTTAGTTGTATTAAATGTATTTACACCCACAATATTTTCAGCTTATGATGAATTTAGTTGAGACATAGTTCCATTGGAAGTTGAAGAATATCTCTGTGTGTGTGTGTGCGTGTGTGTGTGTGCATGTGTGTATGTGTAAAGAGATTTATCAGCTAGTGTGATTATGAAGGCTTGGAAGTCCCATGATCTGCCCCAGCCTGAGGCCTGCAGAGTCAAAGGGTGAGATTTTAATCTGAGTATGAAGTTCTGAGAAGCAAGGGTCCATATATATCTCTGCCCAGGCAGTCAGGCAGACAGCCAGTAGATTCTTTTGTCTCTATTTTGCCTTCCAATCAGCCCCTTGGTAATTTGGGTGAAGCCATTTACCTGGGGAAGACAGCCTGTTTTACTCAGGCTACTGATTCAAAAACTAATCTCTTCAGGAAGCATTCTTAGAGTTACACCCAGAAATAATATTTAACAAGCTATCTGAGCATCCTATGACTCAGTCAAATGAAAACATGAAATTAATTCTCACAATTTTTTGAAAAAAGGAAGAAGCCTAGAGTAACTGTGGGATGCTCAAAAAGATGGCCTAATGTAACGTTTGAGAAGATTAGAATGAACAGAATAATTGCCTTTGGATGTTTGTAGGTTACAGTAAACGGGGGTGAGAAACTTCATAGAACATCCTGGGGTGGAAAATCAGCTTTGAATTAGAGATGTTCAGGTATATGTATGTGTTCACAGGGGTTTTGAGAATCAGATTACACGGGGTTAACACAAACTGTCTTTAACAATGTTAATTATTGATACAGAAGACTAAAAGAGGTCCATTTATGACAATTAGCTAATGGAGATAATACTAATGATAGCTCTTTATTCTTCTTACATGGCAGAACTGTGATTCACAATTATCGATGTCATTAATATGTGTTGACCTATGTGTGGTGGTCCAAATGCCCTGAAAGAGTTAAACAAGAGGCCTACATGATCAAGATGAACCGGTTATGGTAGTTAAGCTCAATCCTGTCTACTTGATTAGCTTGGTAGCTTCCCACGGGCTTGGTGGAGCGCATCTCTGGGTATCTCTCGATAGAGGCATGATGTTGGGGGCCTCTGTTTTCTCCCTGGCCGGTTTTCCTCCGGTGCTATTCCCCTGTTCTATTTCTCCGATGCCCTGAGCTGAGCAGCCTTGCTCTGCCCACTTTTCTGCTGTGGTGTTCCTCCCCTGGGGCTGGCCACCCATGAGCCAAATGAAACCTCTGCTCCTTTAAGCTGTGGCCAGATGCTGTGTCCCAGTAAAGGGAAAGTTGAGTAATGCACCAGCAAATGATGGCACTTGGCCAATGAGGACCAGAAGCATTAACGTGTGCAGGTACACAGGGGCAAGGCCACTTGGTAGAAGGCTGTAGGTAGAGGCACCCGGACAGCTCCAAACTCATCAGGGAATAAATATGGCAACCTTGTGTGCTATTTTGCACATTCAGTCATCAGACCTAAATTCACAGGAGGTCAGCAACTCCTCACTTTGGGTTCCTGTTCAATTTTTTAAATGCCACCAAACTTTTGTTTAGCAGCTATCAGAACTGGAAGAGAAAGAGAACATTTAGGACAAAATTGAATTAACCCTTTTCTCCCCTCTCCCAAACAAATATAAAAGTCTCACAAATCAATGTATTGCATTCGCATAGCAATTTACTCCCTGACCTTCAATTCCATCCCCATTTAGAGCTTAGAGTAGAGACAAGGCAAATTTTGTTAGCCCTGATTTATAGGTGGAGAAAGACCTATTCAGGGAAGTATGCCCGTGTTTATTGTTGGTCTACAGGCTTGTTGAGTTCTTCCTGTGAGGGTAATAAGAGGAATCAAGGAATTAATTTTTGTTATTAAAAAATACTCTAGGCTGTCTGTCTCTAGCTGTCTAATTACCAGGGATGCAATATCAGGGCATCTTCATTTTACAAATTACCTATAAACCATTCTGATCAGAGTAATTGCATTAGGTTTGAGACATTTAGCTGCCACTAATCCAATAAAGATGATTCTAGGGTTAGAAATAGCGGATGAAGGAACATGTAGATGCTAATCCTTTGTAAGCTGCAGACAGCCAAGATGTCTTTTACCCCAGCCAAGTGTTTTCCTGGCTGTTCTTTCTGTATTTGTGTGCGGGGAATTCTTGTCCCAACTTGACTAAAATATACGTGAAGAGTGAAGATATACAATTGGAATCTAAGGATGAGGAGGCTCTAAATTTAGATATAGGATGAATGGAACCACTCAGACATCACTAAATACATCCCATACCCTCTTAGGCGACACGACTATCTGGGGTATTCCAGGGAGGCGTCCTCTTTTTTCCCTTACCGGCCATCAGGAGGCAAAATTAACTACTGATACAAAAAATAATGCTGCTAAGATGTATGAGGTCAAGATTTTTAAATATCTGCTTCTCTACATGAACAAATTTAAAGTGAGCAGTATATTCAAGCAACTAAATGTAGAGAAAAAAATTATACTGATATGAACTTTAAAATGATGCTTGTTTATAATCTCATCAACTTCAAGATAATGAAATGAAGGAACTGAGAGTTAACCTTGGTCTGCCCTGTTTCTAGATAAGAACACCTTATGCGTTCAAATGTAAGTGATTAGCTAGACGTGCCACAGGCAGTTGAAAAGCCAGGGCCCCATCCCACATTTCCTGACTTCTTTCTAAAACTCATAGGTGCATTATTTTTAATGAGTTACTCTTATTTTAGTGAGATTATTTTTGTCTATTGGAGATATGATGATGTCTTTATTTTTTGTTCAAAAACAAGTTCTTATTCAAAGGAAGGAATTTCACATAAGTAAAATCATAGGTGAAAATTCAGGCATAACCAGGATGAGGAGCTCAAAAATGCTTGCAGGACTGTGTTGCTCTGCTTTTATCTGCTGCCTTTAGCATCTCTGAGTTGTCTTACATTATATGGCACAAAGGGTGGACCCAGCAAGGTCAGTTGAGCTTCCTTTCCCACTGGCTCAGCAAGGCCCTGGTAGAAAGAATATACGTTCTCCAGTGATTCCCCAAACATGCGTGGGGGATTCTGGTTGCACAGCGGGTGGTGTGTGTAAGCCTGGTGTAAACCTCAGGGACTAGGGGTGAGAAAGCTGATAGCTCAAAGATGGCTCAGGCAGAGGGGGTCATGTGTACACTACAGCGCTGCTCTTGGCTGGAACCCTGCTACGGTCTGCGTCTGAAGTGGCCCCCAAGTTCTAGTGTGTTAAAGGCTTAGTCTCCAGCCTGGCTCTGTTGGGAGGGGGTAGAGTCCAGAGCAGTGATAGCAAACCTTTTCGAGACCAAGTGCCCAGACTGCAACCCAAAACTCACTTATTTATCGCAAAGTGCCAACACTGCCATCAAACCTGAATTCTGAGCATCTAGTTTAGGAAAAAAGGTAAGTCCTACACTTGGCTCATGTGCTGACAGTGCTGTAGTCTTGCCACCACTGGCCTAGCGGGATTTTCCAGCATCACTGGGGACATGCCCTTGAAGGGAAGAGTGAGAGTCCAGTCTCTCCCTCACTCCTTGGCCACAAAGTAAGCAAATTTGCTTCACCATGTGCTTCTGCTAGTATGTGCTGCCTTACTGCAGGCCCCGCAGAGCAGGGCCGGTAATCATGAAATGCAACCTTCAAAGCTGGGAGCTAAAATAAACCTTTTTTTCTTTATAAATTAATTATCCCACATATTCGTTGTAGAAATAGGATGCTGACTCATATAGACAGTCCTTTAAACTTTTATATACATTCCCACATCCACAGAAAGGCCCACAAGAAGGAAAGAGCAACAAGACCACACTCTTAAAAGAATTTGTTCTTTGTAGTTTGAAGAATTCTCCCAAGTTTCAGGAAATTCTCAGACCTCAGACTTTACACACTTGAATTCTTGCAATTCCCTGAAATACATTTTCTAAGCACATGGCAATGACTTTAAGTCTTGGCAATTTCTTTGGGGAGAGCATTTGTGTTGATTTAGCCCCATTTAATATATTCTAGAAGAGCCAAGGACTTTGCCTTTTTGTTTCTTTGATTCTAGATAATTCCCACACATAGGATTGCATCAAGAGGCCACACTGAGGGCTGGGATGTGGCTCAGTGGTAGAGCTCTTGCCTTGCATGCACAAGGCCCTGAGTTCAATCCCCAGCACCACATATGTTAAAGATCCAATAATAACAGTAATAAATAAATATATTAAAAAAATAAAAAAAACCAGGTTTTTTGTTTAAAAAAAAAAAAAAGAGGCCACACTGAGGAATTGACCTGTACCACTGAGGTGTCCACTTTAGGATGTTGCACAGTGATAAAGTTGCCTGATAAAGCGTTTCTCAGAGTGTGCCGCTGCCATTATGCAACACAGTTCTATGTGTCCTATACAGATCTACTGGGGAGGGGTGCCCAGCTAAGGGAAGCACCCCGTCTCTGTGTCTCTGGCCTACAAATTCTTTATCCCTCCATTCAAGGGCATGTCATGATTCTTCTTTGTGCCCATCACCCCAAAGCTGTCTCAAACCAGCCTTACTGTTGACCAGTAAAACTAAGGGGAGACTTGGGGATTACTGTTGACCATATTACAGAACTGGGGTCAAATTCTGGTTTCTGTACTAGAGTTTCTGCCTTTCTCATCCTGGATAACATAAAAATCTCGGGAGGCCTGACCATCACTTATTTTGCTTTCCCTTTGTCCTATCCTTTCCCTGAACCACTGTGTATTCCATGGTCCTTATTAATTGGGAGGGTAGAGATTTTTGCAATGTGGTGTGATATTGGGTAGAAACCTACACAGCCTTTTTGTTTAATATTCTAGCTAGGTCTCAGGACATACATGGTACATCTGATTTCATGACATCCAGAGCCAGAGTAAGAGTCATCAGCCTCACTGTAGCCATCATCATGTGAAATTGTTTGGGCATGGGGTCCAGGTACTGTCCTTAGCTCTGTCCAAATGGTTGCACGCTCTCTCTCTCTCCCCCTCCCTCCCTCCTTCTCCATCATAATGCTTTGAGAGAGGTTCTATTTTTACCCTCTCTGTACAGATGAAGAAAGTGAGTCTTAGAATATGTAACTTGCCCAACCTCATGGGATTTATAAAGAGCAAGACCTGAGGTCAGCACGTGCTGTTTCCCCGCTATGAGATGAGCTGGGTCAGGAAGGGAACACACATCGATCCAAATGCGGGAAGATGCCCGAGACCGAGCGTGAAGGGCCGCACTGATAATTCCCTAGCTCCTGGAAGAGTTCCAGTACTTCTGCCTAGCAATGAGTCGGCGGAGAATGCTGGTGCCTCAGAGATTTGGGGACTTCTGTCCTTTTCAGCAGACAGCAGCTGGGCATTGATTCAGACACAATTGTGAAGAATGGAGCAGCATGGCTGGGGCCAGACAGTAGCCTGAGCCGTTAAATAGCTTTTCAAATTTGTGTTTCATCCCATTGACTGGGTATTTGTTAAGTGCTTCCATGTGCCCATCTCCCTGCAATATTCCTCCTAAAAATAAAATCACCGCTGCAGGATGAAGATCGGTGCCTGACGGTGGTGCATGGACGAAGTCTCCAACCTCTCCCTAACCGTAGCTCCCTGGGAGGGCGGACGTCTTTCTCAGCATGCTTGGTAGGACACGCTACTTTCAGAAAATCCTAAGAGACTTTACAAGGGCAAAATTTTCCTCAGTTAACAAATTTTGTGAGAAGCTGGGTTAAAATCAAAATGTGAGTTTTCTCTACTGAGAGGCTTCTAAAAGTCCCTATCATGTGAGTGCAAGAGGAAAATATAAGAGGGAGTAGAGAATGTAGAATTCTAGTATTTCAAATATTTTAAACCGGATTGTCCCCCAATTTTTCCTCCCACTGATGATCACGTACTTGTGCTCTGTGGAACTCATTTGGAGAAATACTCATTGAAACATAGCACACTCTCTATTAAAATAACAAGCAAAACAAAATAGTATGTGGATGACCAAATTATTCTCCATGTAAATTTTCTTTCCCCAAATGTCTCTTTATTTGAGTGGATAGAGGGCTAGAGGCCACAGAAGGATTTGGTGGAAATAGATTTGCTCTGATGACTTTTATCCATGCAAGAGATTTTCTTGCATAGGGATGAGATCCCTTAGTCCTGCTTTCAACTCTCTGCCATCGGAAATTGGCATTGTAAAATTACTTAATATCATTCTATAGTTCATCTACTTGGTTTCTAAACTAATCATGATCCTTAAACCATTTATACCTTGTTTTTCACTTATGAACAGTTTTAAACTAAACACAGTTAGGTGTTTAAAGTGCTATAAAATAGTTTTGTTATAGTGAGAATTCAAATCTGGTCATGGAACACACATAGGGGGTCTAATGATTTCTGAACACTATTTAAAGCTGATTAAAGCTATACTCGTTATCTAAAGTTTCAGAATTCATGTTAAACTTTGAGAATGATAGGAACAAAAAGAGAAACAAACTAAGACAATCAAGGACTGAATATTTATTTCAAGCTCCAGACAAATAATGAAAGAAGCCTTTGATGAGATAAAATTCATTCTGAAACTGCAATACAACTGAAGTTTCAGTTCACTCTTCCTATGAATCTTTATCTCTGGAATTCAGGAACAAAACACGTGCCTTTGGTTCGTAAGGCTTTCCTGTACTGGATGATAAGGCCAGGTGATTAACCATCACCAGGCTCTGACTGTTTTCATTAGAACGGTAACATATGGCCATGTTGCTCAACCTCTTCACAGAGCCCCGAAATGGGATCATAAAAGGGGAGAAGAGAAATTCTGGTTTAGATTATAGCAAATGGCTTGAGGAATTGGCTCTGCTGAGCTACAATTTACTGTTGTAAAAGCTCACAGAGATGAGCCTTCCGCAGTTTTCTTCTCTGGGTTTGATATTAGAAGGAGAGAATGGTGGGGGATCGTAATCTTTCTGTTTTGAGTGGTCCTGATTCCAGTGACATAAGTTAAAAATGAGATGGGTATGTGGGTGGGCCCCCACCAAATTCCCAGCAAGCACTTAACCATGGCCTCAAATCCAATGCACATTTGTCATTATTAAATCCCTCTCATGCAGCAAAGACCTACGGGATCGGGAGGTGGGGAGGGATTTAGAGCAGCAGGAAGAGGTAAGGAATTCGAGTGATCAGAGATAAAGAAATTACTCATAGCAGAGAAGTGAAGCTTCAAGGCACCAGCTGCATGCACTAAAGCAGTTGGTGAGGGAGCGGCTGGCTAGTAAATTCAAACCCTAGTTTTCAGATAAGGTCAGCAACCATGGATAGCCATTTGCTACAGTGATGAATGAAGAAAAGTGATTTGTTGTTCACCTATGAGTGCCAGATGCTAGGTTAGGCTCCTTGATATGTAGCTTCATTTATACTTTACAACAAAGGACAAGAGACACAGTCGTTAAGCAAAGAGACCCGGTTTCGAGTTCTGAGGGTGGCAGAAGTAGTTTGTAGCTCATGGGGTTGTGGGGAGAAAATAAGACAATGCATATTAAAATAAAACCTTAGTAGAGTGCTTGATACATAGTAGAAAAATAACTACAGTCTCTTCTCAAACCTACCCATCCCCAACTCACCTACAAAACTAAACAACAATAACAAAATCTTGCCAGAATGAGGTAAGCATTCTTAAGCTCATTTTGCAGATAGGATGTGAAGTGTTTTCCACAGCTGTCTTTGTGAGAAATTGGGTTTACATAGTAAACCCAATTGCATGTGTATAAGCCTAAATTACCATTCCATCCTGCCAGTTAAACATCATCTTCTTGCTCTTGATTTAAAATGGTATAATCATTTTGAGTAGTTACCACCAATAAAGTACCACCTATAAGGTATTCTCTGGCTTCTTTTCTGTATTTTATCTAATTCTTACAATTTTGTAAAATATTTGCTAAAAAATTGAAACCCAAATGTTGGCTAATGGAGTATATTCCCACCTGTATTATACATATGGAAGTTTGAATAGCTTGTCCAGGCCAGTAGCAGATTCAGAATGCAAACTAGGTCTGTCTTTGCTGCTTTCTCTTGTCCCTTGCTGTCTCCTCACTCCCATCATCTTCCTCTTTTGAGCCCTACTGTGACATTATTTGTGCCTCTTATGCTTATGCAGAGCATTCTTCCCTGAATTATATATAATGTTTTTATGTTTCACTTATGTTTTCTTCTGAACTAAAGGGTCCTCGAGAACAGGAACTCATTCATTTTGTAATCCCCACAGTTCCTGTCATAGTACACAAAAGACAGTTGATACGTATTTTCTGAATTGAGCAAGAGCTCAATTGAACACTAAACTCAGCAGTTTACTAAAATCAGAGCCTGAGGATTCACCATAATTATCATGAGGTGATTAATAGAAATAAGGTGTCCTTGCCTTTAATAAAACCCTGGAAATGATAGTGCTCTGCAAGCACCAAATATCCTAACAATAGATCAAAGCAGATATACTGGTGATACAATTACTCTGATTCAGCATGGTTTGACTTTAACCAAAGAGATGGCATTACATGTCTAAAGGAGTAAAAAGCACGTACATCCCTCAGAAGGACATTTCTTTGAATTGTTGAAATATAGAAGATTATTCTGGTTATCTATTGCTGTATAAAACTACCTAATAGGGCCGGGGATATAGCTCAGCAGTGCAGTGGCTGCCTGGCAAGCATGAGGTTGTGAGTTCAATTTCCAGTACCAAAAAAAAAAAAAAAAAAAAAAGAAAATGCTCCTAAAACTACCTACCACTTAGTGGCATAGAACAATTTATTACTTCTTGTGGCTCTGTGTATTGACAGGATTCAGTAGGCTTCTTCTTTGGTGACTGCATGGTTTCCTGAGCCTCAGCCTTGGAAATGATAGAAGTAACATTGCTTCTACCACCTTATATTGGGTAAATAATTTACTAAAGTCAACTGAGATGAATCATGAAGTGAATTGGAATCCTTTGTGTGACTTAGCAGTGTGCATGACATGAGCGGGAGGACTGATGGAGGCCATCTTGAGATGAGTTAGCATGAAAGTGGAAAGCGAATTACATCAAAGTGGTGCACATCCATCCGGCAGAGAACTTTTTGGCTCTGGGATATGGCTGTCTGTACTATGGCTGATGACTGTCCCCTTGTTCCTTTGAAAAACTTTTATAGGTCAAAGTTCATGCAGCAGCCAGGGATGCAATGGTGAAAATAGAAGAAAACACACAAAAAAACAAACAGGCTTAATTTGGACACATTTTGTAACATCAAATCTTGTAATAGCTGCAGGTGAACAAAGGACTTAATGGGTCTACCATACCGTGAGCACTGTGTGCTGGCAATCCTGTCTTGCTGGATGTCCTGCATTCCTGCTCCTCGAATCTCATATTCCAAAGCTGTTCTGACCATTACCCTTGACTCATGTGTTTTAATTTCTGCCCCTGATTCTGTGTTTCCACCCAGGCCCTATGTTTGAACTGTAAACTGACTTTCCTTCCAAGAAATTCATCTGAGTTTTATTATTCACCCTTTCAACATCTTGCTCTATAGCAATTATTTCCCTGATGTCATGTCATTCTTCAAATATTGAGTATTGAAACCTAAAAAAGGTACGTAGCACACAGTGAAAAGCACACAGTTTAATCATGCGTTTCAGCACAGTTTAATAGCAACTGATGAGAAAAAGGTGCGTTTCTGGCTCTGACTCTATGGGGGATGCTTTGCCTGTGAGCTGGGAATTTGAGTGCATGGTGATTTTTCTAACCAGCTGCCGGTGAAGTTGACACCAAGATATAATCTTTGTAATGTGATGAACACAACGGATAGAGAAAGAAGGCAAGAAAAAGTGAAGAAGGAAAGTAAAGAACTTTATCTTGTGTAGAGTTTTAAGTGTACATCAAAAGTTCAGGGATGAGAAATCAAAAAATAAAAGTAAAAAAATCAATATTGCCTACCACATTAAGGCACTAGGCACTTTGGGATTCTACAAAGTTATTAGTAACACTGAAAATAAAAATATGAGATGTAGCCCAGGCAGTAATCATAGATAAATGTATATCTTTACATGAATTAATTAGATATAAGAAATGAATGTTAATAAAATTCAGCTCAAGATATTTGAAAATAAGTAAGCAAAATCAAAGCATTTATGATAGAAAGAAACATAGCTGATAAATATTTCTATAAACTGGCTTCTTTGAAACACTAATGAGATAGAAATAGCTCTTGAAGGATTAATTTAGGGAAAATGCAAATTAAGAAAGAGATGGCATTTGTATTTATAGAGGAGATTAAGAAAGAAACGCAGTCTATGTTAAGAATTTTTTTTTTATGTTTTTAAATTTTTTTAATTTTTTTTATTTTAGAAACATAAAAGTACAAAAACATATTGACAAACAGACACCCATTATCATATAAAATAGTACAATCACAACTAATCTATAGACAAGGTGATATGGTCTCAATGTTAAGAATTTTTAAAAGCTAGATGAAATGGGCAATTCACAAAGAATGTAAATACTATCAAAGAAAAATATAATACATTACAAAGAGGAAAATTGGTAAAACTGTCATGGAACCATTTCTTCACCAAAGGTCTGGCCTAGGCACTTTCTGGGATACATAGTTTGGGACTCAGTAAAATGTCTTTACTATTTAACTTCGTCCTGGGCAGAGAAAAGAATGAACACTACTGAATCTGTTTTACAGAGCTAGGATTACCATATGGAAAACCGAACAGAGAATATTTCTCAAAAGAAAAAATACATCTCTTATGACTGAGCTTATAAGCTGAGCATAGTTGTGCATGCCCTAGTTCTGGCTACTTGGAAGGGAGAGGCTAGAGGGTCGCCTTTGCCCAGGGCTTTGAGTCCAACCTGAGCAACACAATGAAACCTTATTTCAAAAATAATTAAAATATACATTTTGATCAAAGCATGATCCAAATGTAGATGAATGCTTAAAATTTTTAAATGTATTATCATGAAAGACACATCATTGCTAATCCTTCCCAAAATACTCCCCCTTGCTGGAAACAGACTTTCTTGCTACTATCTGAAGCTATTTTGGAAGTTTTCTTTTGTCAGTATCTCCATGAGATATGCTCAAAAATGCCATGGATGTTACTGCTGAGTGTTAACCAATGGAAAAGCAGGCTTGTAAAAATAATATGTCATGTCCTCCTATTCCTCATCCACCAAAACCAGCTCCATACAATGCCTTGTTCCTCCCAAGAGTCAAGACATTTGGAATTGGTTCAAGACACAAAGACAACCACAGCAATGCAGCTGGAGACGTTCACAAACTGCTTCTAGGACTGCTTCAGAAAGTGATAGGCATGATGAGAAAGTGTGCTCCAAGTGGGGGAGCATATTTTGAGGGGGATTAATAGCAATATGTCTTTTACCATAATACATTTAAAAAACTGACTGTATTTTTCCATCATATCAAGTATATATATATATATATATATATATATATATATATATATATATACACACACACACACATATATACAAATATACTCTCATACCAGCAAATAAAACACTCCATAAGACCAGATATATTTTCTCCTAGATTTATAAAGAAAATACTTTTAATATATTAGTAATCAAAAGAGAAAACTATCATTTCAAAATTTCCAAATGGTTTTTTAACAGAATTTGATTTCATTTCTCACTTAAAGTGTCCTGAGAGGTTTACAAAGTGAAGCTTCATTTCTAGGACTTACAGACTTGACTGAAGAAAAGCCACGCCCTCTCCAGTACACCGGCACACTTGGGTGTGTACTGACAGGACCTCTCCCTGAAGTCAGGAGTGACATAGAGGCCTGCCCTGGAAGGGGTCTCCTGACTTGTCTTCCTGCTGTCACGGCCCCCTCTCTTCTCCTCAGTCTCTGAAATAGTATCAGAGCACTTTTTTAATGCACAACACACCTGCTTATGTTCCTGCTCTTCATGCTGCTATTTGCCCGTAGAGTGAGAACCAGAATTTGTTATGTGCCTTCTGTGACTTGCAGGGTGTATCCTCACTCTAGCTCTTTTCTTCATTTAAGAGAGTTGATGTTTGTGAAGTGCTTGGGGCACAGACACCCACAGTAACAGTGAAAAGGAAAAGGAGGAGGGCAAGGAAGGAAAGGCACTCTCCCGGGGTGTACCCTGCGGATAGCACCTTCTGCCCTCTTGCGATCCCTCAGTGTGACACGTGCCCTCCTCTCGGGGCCCTTTAATTGTTTCTCCTGCCTGGACCCCTTCTCCGTTCTTCAGAACTCAGTCTCAGCAGCTCTTTGACATTGCCCTTCATTTCCTATATTGCAGTTGGTAGTTAGATCTTTGTGTAACTGCTTTTATGCTTTTCTGGAGAAGAGGTTCTGACACATGCAACTCCTATGAAGTGCCTCTCCTGAGTTTAACCCAACTGAGTTCAGAGACAAAGACTCCTGCAGGAAACACAGTAGCTGCTGGGAGCCTCACCATTTTCCTATAGATGATGAAGAGGGTGAAGTTACTAGAAAAAGAGGGGACTGGTTAGTCCACCCACCACGAACACTATTCTTTACAGTAGATCTGGAAATGGTAACCAAGGAATGTTAAAGATAAAAGGCGAATGCACACATTACCGAAGAATATTAAAATGATTCAAAAGAAAATCCTTTAACTCTAATAGGACAGTTGTTGAAGGGTCACTTAAGATTAATGTATAGAATTCTGATTTAATATGATAGAATAAACATGTGGTTTAGTTCTTGCCCTAACATTGTAAAAGAAAAGGAGCATATTCATTATCGTTTGGAACACAAAACCAAAAGTCATGCCATTTTTAGCTTAAATTATATTGATTTCTGAAATATGGAAGAATTAGCTGAGTTCAGTTTGGATTTAAAAAGCCACATTCTGAAATACACAAAAGGAGTTATGTGCAAAAGCAGCAAACCATAAGTGTGGGCATAGGAAGAAAGACAGTCATTTGGGTAGGATGAAATGTCTGGTGGGCTGACTCTCCAGCATCACAGAGCTGACACACAGATGGTCAGGTGGTGGCTACGGGACAGTCTGCCCCAGGTATGCCTAGCAGAAAAAGTGTCCAGTGCAGAGATGTTGGTAATACTCAGGATAAACAAATGGAAGAACAGACACTAGTACTTCCCACTAGGTAATAGGTTCCACCATTTCTCCATCTACACTAGGGCCGGCTCCAAGCCTCCTACAGCAGAACACATGGTCATTAGCCTGCTTATACTGAACATTTCTTGTTCTTTCAGATCCTTCTGGTAATCCAGCTCTTTTGGGAATACTGTGTTATACAATATGCTTTAATTTTGAGGGTTATTTACTTTTAGTTAGTGCCATAATTTTAACAAACACATTGCTCTTTTGTATCATTTACTTTTGTCTTACAAGTGTGTGTCATATTGCTACATCTAAATTGTGACTTGGGTGAAAGCATGGAACCAGTAATCAGGCTTGACCTGAGCACACAGTGAAAACTTGGTGTTTACAGACAGTTGATTAATATGTGAGGGCTTCACTTTGTATTTGTGTAGGATCCCTCTGACACCAGAATACTGTGCAAGAAACTAACCTCCTTAATTTGAAAAATGCAGAAAAGGCTCACGTGGCTGAAGATGCAGAGATCTGTTCGACTTTTGGACTCTGTTTGGAAAATCTGTCCCTTAGATTCATACTGAGACTTGTGTCAATTCCCATGGGCAGAATCTGCCTGAACATAAGCCAATATCTTTAAATGAGACAACACAGGAGAAAGAGTTATACTTTTCGATAAACTTGTTTATTGGTTTTTTGAGAGGCAGTCAGATGGGGATCATTTGCTAAGTTAAATAGATTCAAGTCTGATGAAATACCAGTCATTTTCCTGCTGTCCTGGAGTATCTTACAGTTTCCTATGACCCTTCATCTGCTTTATTTTTCTCCCTGGTACTTATCACCATATGACAAACTATATATTTCATGTTTGTTTCTTTGATTGTCATTTTCCATGGTGATAAAGATTTGTCTATTTGGCTCACTGCCACATCTCCAAGAAGCAGTGCCAGAAACATAGCTCACACTCGAAACAGAACTAAGGAATGAATAAATGAATGTCTCTGTCAAGAAGCCTCAAAAATGAAACAGCCCTGAAGACCAGTAACTGAATTACAATGGGGACACATTGATGTGCTCCTGCACTCTCTAGAGCATGGCAGCCTCAGGTGCGGTGACAGGCACCGCTGGCACCCTCAGCACAGCTCTGTGGGTCATCTCTACTTCAGCCATGCTTCAGCTCAGATTTGCTATCTCAATTGCACTATGGAGGGTCTTTCCTTTTCTCCTCTGGTGGCTACTCTGAGGCATTAGAGCTTAGTGGGTTTGGGCAGGTGCGGTGAGAATGTACCTAAGCAAATAATCCCAAGGGCAGCCTGCTCTCCACCAAGGCTCCCTGTCATCCTGCTGATGGGATGTTCTAGAGAAACACAGTATGTGTCTCATGGGGTCCTGGCTCTCGCCCACTCTAACTCACTTTGTCTTGTTTTCCTCCTTCTCTGGGTCAATCCTCTTGCTCTCTCACTGGCCACTTCTCATGTGAACTGCCACGTCTCAAACTTTGTTTTGGGGAAAACCCAAACCGAGACGAGGAGGAGGATGTTCCAGCTAACATGGTGACGCGCCGCAGATGCAACCTCTGCTAGCCTCGCCCATCCACAGTTATCATGTTGGAATTAGATTCTGGTTAGCTTGGATTCTGGTTTTGATTTCACCAATGCTTTTCTCAAAGCTAGCTGTTACCTGAGCGCCTTGCTTATGACCTTTTCTGTCTGTGATTCAGAAAGATTAAGTGTTGGTTGGTCAAGAGCATTTCTCTTCCCACCTGGTTACTGGTGTGTCTTTGACTGGTGTGCGTTTCCTCAGAGCTGCACAGCTCAGGCAGCGACAGAGTGGTGAGGAGAAAACAAAGCTGTATTAATCCAGGGCTGGAGGAGCCTCTGCTCCCAGCACCTGAGACCATTCTGACTTTGCAGTATTAATGCTATCTCCATAATCCTTGTGCAAGAGCCTTTTTCAACTGCATTATATGGAGCCTGTTTTCCAAGTGTGGGCCTTGGCTTTTGCTTTTTAGTGAGTTAGCTATTTTCAAACTAATGGCAAACATCGTAGTGTCTTACTGATTACATGCGCGTGCATGTAGATGTGTCTCTGGTAAGATGAACTATGTCTGGAATTGAGCCTGGGGCAAACAAAACAAAACAAAACAACAAAACATCAAGCTTACATATTCCCACTGAGGTAAGATCGCAGGAAAGGAACATGCTTACGGATCAGGAAGGCCCCGCTGCATGTGTTCACTGGTACTCTCTAGTCAGCTGGGGTGGCAGGTCCTACAACAGCAATGTTCTCTCCCTGAGTTTTTGCCGGTGTATGTTTAGGTGCTTTTCATTTAATTGTTGTATTTTTTCTATAAAGATAAAAAATGTGAGCAAATCTTAGCTACTGTTGCTGATTTACCTTCCATTGCTTCTCATTCAGCCTTCTGGACTTGATTCTCTGAAGACTGTTTTGAGATGGTCAGTTCAAAAGGTCAAAACCAAACTAACAATTGGGCAACATTTACTTACAATGACGTGATTTTTTGGAGATTTAAGAGGAATTCTGACTTTTTAGAAATGTTAAAAATATAGAAATGTAAATTTCCTAAAGGGCATTCTGTTGGAAGTGTAAAGCCCCTTTGAAAAACATTTTATCTTTGATTAACATGAATGAATTGTGCATATTACTGGGGGTCAGTGTAAAGATATTTGCATGTGTCCATTGTGCACAGAGCAAATTCAACTTCTTTTCATGCATTCATCTCTCCACACTCCTCCCAACCATTAAACATCACTATTCTATGTTGAGTCTGACATTTTTAGCAGCCACTCCCAAGAAAAAACATGGTACTTGTGTTTTTCTGCATAACCAAAATATGATAAGGAATTGGTTGTAAAAGCTCATATGTGACTATAGACCTTGACCTTAATCTCTGATTTTAAATACTTCCTTTTATCAAAGTAGTTTCATTCTTTTATTCATATGTGATATAAATTTGAACTTACAAATACATAATGAGGGATATTGCATTTTTTGTATTTCATATACTGTAGATCAGTGTAAAACCTAATGTTAAGGGGTTCTCGCTCCCGAAACCATTTCTGAAGACTGTCACAGGTGCAGCTGCAGAGAGGCAACTCCTGCAATGAAGCAGAGGGTGCTGTTACCTCAGAATCAAAGCCAAATCAACTAAGCTTTTCGCCTAAACTCTCCCAGTCATCCCAGCTCTAGTCTTTATCTTCAAAGTCTATGGCTTCGTAATTGTTTCTATGGATACGAGGTTGGAGGAGAAATAAACCTGTAGTAGTTACATTGAAAGGTTATGACAAGCGCATCGTGGAGGGCTGTGCTGTTTATTGTCATTTTACGGAGACTTTCTGGTGGCCAACTCGCTGCTCATTACAGAATTTAACTGCTTAGGCTGGGAAGCCCGGGAAGCCACGTGAGTGTGAAAGTTTCCCTGTGAAAAGGAAGAAGAAATACAATGCCATTGCTTAACGCATGTCTTCAGCACTTCACCTGAAAGCTTAGGTTATATCATACTTTCTTATCACAAACCCTATGGTCTATTTTGTATATTTATTCAGAAGTCCAAGGTTTTTTGAGACAAGGTCTCGCTCTAGTAAAGGCTGGCCTTAAATTCACATTCTCCTGCTTTGACCTCACAAGAGCAGAGATTATAGGCGCCACTATATCAAGCAGAAGATATTTTCATAATTAAAAATCAATTTCAGTACTTAGAAGCAGCAGCAATATCTTTGTCCTAAACCATAACCTAAGTAAACAGTATTTTGGCACTTATGAGGCAGAAAGTGCACATGGAGATATGTAATTTTTGTATATATTTAATCCATATATCTATCTATAGACTTAATCTATATATCTACATGTACATATAGTATAGACACACATATATCTCTGTGAAGATGTAGAGATAGATATGTGTCTTTCAAGATAAAAAAATTTGATGAAATATATTTAATAACACTTGAATTAATCTCTTTTTTTTTGTGGTACTGGGGACTGAACTCACAACCTTGCGCTTGCCAGGCAGGAACTTATGCCACAGAGCTGTATCCCCAGCCCAACACTTGAATTAATACTGACTGTTCAGCACTGCTTAGTGAATGAGATTTTTCTGACTACGAGGGAACCATAAAGAGGAATCTTGCACAGTTTCAGGTATCTGGGCCCCAGATTTGTCTAGGCTATTTAGAGATGTGGAAAAAGATATATTTGCTGGAATGGATGCAGATAATTATCTGGAAAGGAGCCAGGACCATGAGGTAGTGCAGCGGGTACTAGTGTCTAGCTAAATTTCCATATATAGAGATCTGCTGCCCATGAAATTAGTACCAACAGTGTATGTCAAAGCCAGTCATTTGGAACTCGGAATTTGGAGTAATACTATAAATGGTGGTTAGGCTCTTCTGCTTATACTGTATATTATAATTGCCCCACATGAAGAATCCAAAAGAAAGTTGAAAGTGATGGTAATGATGCAGAAACTACCATTACTCTGAAGGCCCAGATTTTGCTCTGTATTCTTTCAGTTAAAAAAGGCGATGCATTAAAACAGTAAAATAAATGAAATAAAAATAAAAGGAGCATATATGCAACAATTTCACAGTATTTAAGTGTTTATGCAAAGCACAAACTAGGTAGAAGATACAAAAGCCAGGTCCTATCATCAACCAGCTACATGGGGGGCTTGGATATCACCCCTCACGTCTTCCCCCTCTTAGGGTATTTCTAAAATAAAAAAGGTGCTCCCACAAAACATACATTTGAGAACAAATGTGTCATCCCTTCCCCCATACAAGCCAATGCTGCTAGAGAAAAGCATAGCACAGTGCAGGCTCAGTTGTTTTCAAAGCAAGAACCATAAAGACCAAATAGGTAGAGGCCCTACACTTCTAGTCCACAACCCAGCCTACAAAGCCTTTCATTTTCCCCTCCCAAGCCTTCACGTCCTCCTTTCCTTAGGGGAGAGAAGCAAGCGGAAAGGTGCCTACGGATTTCCACTGCTCACTTTGCTAACCCACTTGGGCCCCGCCCTCATCTCTGGAGGGTGAACTGCTTTCTGATCAAAGGCTTCCCCTCCACCTAGAAACTGACTTTCCAGTCCTCTTGTCTGCCTCAGAGCTTTGTTCCCACCGCCTTTCCTTCCTTTTCCTGGATTATTATTTTCCCATCTACTGGCTCATTCCCTTTCGCATATAAAAACACTCTACTCGGCTCTCACTTTATAAAAGCTGCTCTGAACTAGATAGACTTCCGCAGCCACTCTCTCGTTTCCCTACAGCACTAACCAAACTCCTTTCTGGAGTTTTGTGTGGCTGCTGTACAACATCCCCGACGCCCAGTCTCTCTGGAATCCACTCAGACCACTCCATGGAATTTCCTTTGCTAGGCTACTGCTGATATTTACATTGCCAAGTTGCGTGACCATTTTTCTGTCTTCATCTTACTAATGTCCCCAAAGCCCTCAGTTTAGTTAATTGTCTCTGCTCTGGGATAAACACTGTCCTTGGCGTCCAGGACTTCTGGAGTCCTTTTCTCCGGTATTTATCAGTGCTGCCACCTCCTCTTATTTAAAGGGAGCAGTAGTTCAAGACTTAGTTCTTCAGTTTCTTCTCTAGTCATATTTCCCCAGGAAAACATTCCTTCTGATCTATAACTGGACAATAATAACGCTTGTGTCTGTCTCTAATCTAATCTCTTCCCTCAAGTTGAGACTGGTGCATCCAACTCTTTTACTGACATCTTCATTTGGATGCATTGTACACATGTCAAGTTAGACATGCCTAAAGCCTCAATCCTGGCTTCTTGCCTGTTCCCAAACAAAACCAGAAGAAACATATACACTCTTGTTCACTTTCTACTTTAAAATCTGAGAAAATGGCATGATCCTCAGTTGCTTAGACTCCAAATTATAGACATCTTTGATCTCTCTCCCTTTTTCTCTCTCTCTCCCCCTCCCTCTCTCTCTCCATACACCACTTAATGATGGGGTGCACTCTAAGAAACACATCATTAGGTAACATCCTCATTATGTGAGCATAATAGAGTGGACGCACAGATCAATGATGGAAGGCGCATCACGATGTCATCAAGAAAGACAGTGAACATGAGATGCACGAGGCTGCTGTTGAGGTTGCACTGTTTTACAATAAACTTTTTTGTAAATAGATGTACTTTAAAATAATGACTAAAAGTATGGCATGAACTGTATGTAACTGCATGTGGCATATTTTTATATGACCAGTAGCATAGTTGGTTTACACCACCATCACTGTGCACTTTCAATAGCTATGACATCCCTAAGTTACAGAAGTTTTATGGGTCCATCACAACCTTGTGGGACTAGCATCATATAGGGCGTTCATCAGTGTGCAGTACCTGACCATGTGCAGGCACCTGTGTGTATATTTCAGTATACATCCATTAGCAAACTCTACTAATTCTGTAGAGAATATTTTCCAAATTTGGCCACTTCTCACCATGTCCACCATCACCACACAGCTTTCACTTTAACTATTTCAATACTCTTCTACATACCCTTCCTACCTCGCGTGGTCTCTGTACAGAAGGCAGTGTGTGACTGCCTACTAAAAACGATCACTTCTGTGCCCTGAAGAATGCTTCCCATTATATTTGGATTAAGGGGCTGGGGATATAGCTCAGTGGAATAAGGATTAAATTTTAAATCTTTCTCACCATTCCTTACAAGATCGTTCATGAACTTGCTGCTGGTTACCTCTGTGAACTCATTTCCCAAAAATCTCTCTCTGGGTCACTTTATTCCATTTGCACCAAACCCCAGACAGCTTCTCAATCTCTGTGGCCACTGATCCATCTCAGAGACCTTCATTTGCTGTGTCCTCACCCATGCCATCTTATCTCAGGTGGCTCAGGGCTTGCCAACCCACAAAATCCCAACTGAGTCTGCTTCGAGTATGGGGTGGAGCTGATGGAGATAGGGCAGGATATGTTGGACTGTGCAGCTAATAAATGAAAAGAAATTATGCTTTTGTGTCAAGTAATGATATTTGTTATGCAAGAAAATAAAGTAGGACAACAGGGTAAAAAGCAGTACTTTAAATGTAACAATTCAGGGTGCTACTTTAGATGTAGCAATATGGAATGTCTAGTAAGGTGGCAGGTAAATGACAGCTGTGAATAATTGGAAGAAAAATTTGTTTCTATTTTGCAAAATCTTGAGTGATAGATTCTGTGAATGAATACAACCATAATCTACCTTTCTACACTTTCTTTAATATTCTCCTTCTCATATATCCTTATCAATTTCCCTTAAATTACTGAAACTTTTAGTGATACATGATACAAGTTAATACTCAAAAGATTTGAGACATATTTTCTTCAATTTATTTTCCTTTGTGTGTTTAGTTACATACAAAGAAATGAGTCTTACCAGACAATGTGAATTTTTACTCCAAATTTTATTTACTTTTCTGCCTTATTTTACCTGCTATCACTTCCAAACTGGTAAAATAGAGGTGAGCACAGGCATGTGTCATCTCTTGACTTACTGGAAATACATCCAGGGTCTCACCAGTAAGTATAATCTTAGTATATACAGTTGCATATATTTTTAATCATAGCAAGTTTATTAAGAGTTATGTTTTGTTCTATTGCAAATAGATTTTGCATCTTATCAGTGGTCTTCAGCCACTGTAGAGCTGGGCTATGTCATTTTTCCCTTTAGTAATGGGCTGGTTCACATCACACAACCCCTGATAGCCTTCCCTCTTAGTTCATTGGGCTACTCTAAGAAAATACCTGAGACTGTTAGCTTTTAAATAACAGAAATCGGGGCTGGGGATATAGCTCAGTGGAATAAGCGCTTGCCTAGCAAGCGCAGGGTCCTGAGTTCGATCCCCAGTACCGCAAAAATAAATAAATAAATAAATAAATAACAGAAATCTACTGATTGCAATTCTGAAGGGTGCAAGGTCTAAGAGCTAGGCACTAGCACTTAGCGTCTGGTGAGAGTTCTCTTTCGTTGCAAGATGACACTGTGTTGCTGTGTCCTCATATGACAGAAGATAGAGGGCAAAAAGGAGCGTAGCAAGGCCCCGCGCAGCGCTTCGTAAGTGCGTTCCTTCGGGGCACAAGGGCTCCACGCTCGCGACCTGGTGACCTCCCAAGGCCCTCTCTGGCGATTGTTATAGTTGTAACAAGCATCTGCCTGGGCAAGTGTAAGGTCCTGAGTTTGCTTCTCAGTACCAAAAAAAAAAAAAAACGCTTATGGAAACATTTCTTGAATCAGTTGGTGCGGTCCCATGGTCTTGTGTTGTTTAATTCAAGTACAGTGTCTTATAATTGCATTGCTTGTATCTGCGCTTACCTTTGAGAGACATTATTTTATGCCAGCAGTGAGCCTCATCTCCATGGAGACCCCACTGCCCACTGATCACTAGCAGTTCAGCCCCAGCAGTTCCTGTGAGCGGGTTTGTGGATTGGAGTGCCTCAAGGCCTGTGTTCTCGTACACCGGAGTGGAGCTCCAAACAATTAGCATTAGCACAAGGTTTGAAGTCACTGGATGCCATGACCAGAAAGAGGTCCTTATCTTTCCGTCAGTGTGCTGCCCTTTACCTTTCTTTAGGAATGGTTGGCTTGCCCTTTCCTCTTTAGAGACTGTTCACATTCAGTTTCTCCGCTGAAACACCACAGAATTCCAGCTGACGGCATTGTGTTGTACTCCTGCAAAGACATTCAGTTGTCCTACACTGCTTTGGACAGTGTCAGTGAAATTCAAGAAAGAGAATTGGGCACATGGGTGACTTTCCCCACCATTCTAAACTGAGCTGGGGATTTGGAAAACAGCATCTTAGAATTTAGCAAGCTTAGGAAAGAAATTATTAGAAAGTATTTTCACTTTTGTATTGGTAACATTCAAATAAAAGAGCCCCTGAAATTGAATTTAAATTTATGTATCATGTCACGAGTAAAGTACCATTAAATTATCTCCAGTGTAGAAGATAAGAAAATTATAGGTTTAGTGATATAATCTTCCCTAAAATTTTATTGAAAATATCCTTTTTTAAAACTATGATATAGCTGTTTCTCTTTCAGGAAGTCTGTTTCAGAGAGACTCTGCTTTTTAACACTCTCTGGTTTTTGAAATACTACTGTGTGCTACTTGTTTGGTGATTTTCCCCGAGCATTAATGGTCTTTTTAGTATTTGGAGGCAGGATAGTCTGAATATGTTCGAATGGTTGTTTTTCAAATTTCCCAAGCCCAGAGAAAAGTGGGAAGGAGCAAGTGGATTTCTGCGGTTCACTCTGTCACTCTGTAGGAGGAGACAGGAGGCTAGAGAAGAGGCCTCTGAACCTAGAAGTAGCCACAGTAGCTACAGCTGACAGGGAGGGAGGGACCAGTCTCCCAAAATGCTCTTTCAGAAAAAAGAAAAGTCTTTTCTTCTGTCTTAGATGTATGACTAAAACCACCATCATTTAAGAAACCATATACATTTATGTAATGTAAGTTGCATCTGACACAGGAGCCTTCATAAGGAAAGACAGCACCAAGAAAACAGGCAAACCTGTGCGTT
This sequence comes from Dinomys branickii, assembly GCA_004027595.1. Taxonomy (NCBI): domain Eukaryota; kingdom Metazoa; phylum Chordata; class Mammalia; order Rodentia; family Dinomyidae; genus Dinomys; species Dinomys branickii. The sequence continues at coordinate 57,628 of PVLD010011125.1, forward strand.
CTGTATGAATTTTGATGAAGAAGTGGTCAGCGTATGATCTCATGGTAATAAGCGGGGGGCAGTAGCAAGGCCGGTGTCTTCAGAGATAAGGGTGCTCTTCGTCTCAGTGTAGTGAGGGCATCTGGGGAATGAGGTCTTTGATCTACCTCAGGGGAAAAGGGCAGGATGAAGTCAGAGAGTGACCTTCTTAGGTTTTATGACCTGCTTTGGGAAAAGGGGCGGGGGAAGGTGAGAATGACCTTCATGCTCTTCCTGTATTCTCAAATGCCACAGGGTCCTACTCCGGGGTATGTCTTGAACTCCATCACCTCCCTCTTTTTTTAGTGTGCCACCAGGCTCAGGGTGGCAAAGGTTCTGAAGGTGGCTCTCAGCCTGGCACGGATAGTAGACTTCAGTGTTTCATGAGAAATATCATTAGATTTCTGATTTCCTCTCTGATTTCCTGCTCATTTCTCTATGGTTTACTTACCTTTTATGTTTCCAGGTGGGATTCCCTCTATTCTTTCTTCCTTTAGTATATTATCCTTTCAAGTGTGGTGACCTGCATGTTAATGACATCTTACCTGCTTTATATTTTCCAGGAATTCTTCAGGTTTTAGCAGTGGATCTAACCCTTGCTTAGTTTCTGGAAGTAATGTAGATTTCTCCCTTAAGCCTATGTTAGATTCTTTGGTCAGTTCACTAGAAATTTGGCAAGGGAGGAGGGAGGAGGGCAGAGTTGGATTCAGCGGGCTCAGATTCTCCACTTGGGCTAGAAATCTTTGCTATGTTTTTATTTAATAAACTATATATGTCTTTCCTTTCTAGATATTAAGTTCTTCAATGATGTACTTTGGTTCACCACAGCCTTGCACATGAGGCATTCAATAAATATTTGCTGAGTGAATGAACTGAATGATTGGATGTAGAGGATGCACAGTTTAATGCAGTTCCTGAGATGGCTCCCAGTAGCGAGGGCATCGCTTTTCCATCTTGGCTTTCTCCCAGCAGCACGGGACAAAGTCAGCAACTGGTTGTTAAGTTAGACTGATGCGTGTACTGTAATATTTCTCCCCTGTCTTGCTCTGGACTGAGGTAGACTTTTTGCCACATATTGCGTGCAGGGAATTACTGGTAGACAATGACTCCTTCCCCGGGAGCAAACTCTGTAAATGGCTCACCACACAGAACCCAGCAGGAAAGAGGCAGGAAGGACAATCAGGCTGTTCAGTGTGTCCTGTTCTGTGGATGAAGAACAATTCCTGACAAAATGAAGAGGTTAAAGCAGCCTGAAGATTTAAAAAAATTTCCTGCCTGTCATTCTATCGCATGGAGCTATATTCGAATTTTATCTGGTGGATGTGATTCTCTTTGATCAGGTTGGCTGTTTGAAGGGATTTGGAGCAGAATAGATAATCCAAACTTTGAGCATAAATCAGGGGCTGCAGGCTGATGATGGCTGGCACTTTCTTATGGTAATGTATGATCAGGGAATGGCAGGGAAAGTACAGCAGCCTTATCTCGGCACAGCAGCCAGGGGTGAGGTGGGGAAGGCTCAAGTCCAAAGGGAAAGGCGGGGAGGGGAGATCAGTGTGATTTTTTTTTAAAGAACTGATGAAACTGAGCAAAATGTTCCAGAAAATGGCTAAAAATGCAACATTTTAAAACTTGACTGACACAAAATACCAACACAGCCAGGCAAAAACAAATGTGACCAACAACCCTTTCTCCTAATTGTGTTGTTTTCTGTTACTATAATTTCAGGGAATACGGTTGCAGAATCTTCAGTGTTAGAACCCTTTTTATGTGAATGGACGAAGGGCTCTATAACATGGTGGCTCCTGTAATATCTAAGACAGGTATGAAGGAAAACTCTCACCTTAAAGCAGACACACACACACACACACACAGTGGTCTGGGACAATTAGTTTACCCTAAAAACTATGATTGTTCTCTAGCACTCCTAATGCTCTACAGAGCCAGTCCTCAGTAGAGTGCCTAAACAGAATCTATATCCATCTCCTTTAGTGTAAAGTACTCCACGTTCAAAGAAGAAAGAAAATGGAAAGTGGAGTTGTACTAAATGTACATTATATCACCACTGACTTAGTTTAGTTTTTTTCATCATCTATGCAGATTTAAATGTCTGGCCAAGTGTTTCTAGATGACCTCTGCCTGCTAAACAAGACTCAATAAATGGGGGAGAGGGAAACAGTAATCTTCTAAATTAAGAGTTGCAATTAAATGACTGACTCCCCTGAAAAACACAGGTATAAACAACCCCACTGATATTAAAAACACTGTGAATTGGATAGCAGTATTTTGTCTACTTTATTCAATTAGACACTTTCCTAACCTTGAAAGCATGGGTAATGTCAGAAAAATAAAGGCAGGGTTTGAGGTCTTCTGTTACAGCTAGAGTGCCATGAATCAGGAGTTTAAGAAGTCTATTTGGACATGAAAAGGCAATTAATGACCTGGAATTAAAATTTCTTTCATTTGTTCCAGTTTCCTTATCACTGACCATAGGGAATCATTCATATTTCAGAGAGAGGCTGGGACTGCCAACCCAGGGAAGAGGATTCTTCTCTACATTACTTCTTGGGCACAAGGATCCTGAAGAATGAATGACTTATTTCATTTTTTGTTGCTAAAATTGAACAGCTGAGACTAAGCAATGTTTAAAGAAAGAACTTTTGAAACCACAGGGTTGAAATAGATCTTTGGGATTTTTAAAGTTAAGTGATTTCTCTAGCTTCCTGATACAGGGAATGAACTTCCACCTCCAGTGCTAGTGCCAAAGGGGGTTTTAACAGAAGTAGATTTTCAACATTTCCTTGGCTCTTTAGTGGACCAAAGCCTGGGTAAAACCACATATACATATTTTCCTCTCACTTTTGTATATTGGAGTGCTTCTGTGTGTGGTGCAGAGTGAGGCAGGCTGGACTAGGTAACCCCCAAACTGGCCAAATTGTGAATAAATTCGGTTTTCTCTTTTTAATGTGCTTTTGGGCAGGTAAATGAATAAAGCGTCCAGATTCAGAGATCTGACAGCATCCTTGGTAACAAAATTTAGTGCACAGTTCCTGATGCTGGAAAGTCCAAGACTGGATGCTGTATCTCTTGAAGGCCATCAGCTACATCCTAGTGTGGCAGAAAAGAAGTGAGTGCATGAGAAAAGTAAAACGGGAGCCCATTCCTGCCATAGCAGACCCATTCCTACGAGAAAGGATTAATCCCCGCAGGATGCGGAGCCCGTGCCACCCAAACTCCCCCTACCTCCAGCTCTGCTGCACCGGGGACCAGGCTTCCATGTGCAAAGAAGAAATCATATTCAGAAAACAACAGTGAACAGGAAACAAATCCTGACCTCTCTGGGATGCTTACTCAACCGCCTGTTGAACTGACTTGGGCCCATATTTACTTGCTTCTAGGAAAATATAAACACCAGAAAGGGGCTACTCCTGAATCCTGCTCTTGCTGCTTCTCCCATCTAAACAACAGAACAAGTGCAGAATGTCTTACTAGCTACCATTTACTGCCAGCTTAGCACACGTTAGACACCAGTTTTAGATGTTTATGTGTATTATCTTATAAAACCAGAAAGAGAAAGAAAAGGCTAGTTGTACAAATCTCTATATATGCCTGCAATGTTTAAAACAGTAGCACAGAAATGGCTTACATAAATAATCCCAACCTTTTCCTCATCAGTTTTCTTCTTATGAATGCCCCTGAGCTATACACTTCACTGTGGGGAGATTATGCTTCTGAATCATACTACATTTTACATCTTTCTTTCTCCCTGGATTTGGCTGGACCTGTGATCTGTGCAAAAGATCGTTTCTCTTAATTTAATAAAATTGACAGAATTGGAAAGAAAAAGAGCTCACAAGTAACTCGAGACACACTGACCAGGAGATCAGAAAGAGAAGCTTATGAACAGAGCCCTTCTCTGACTTAAACACACGTACAGAGTGCCCCAGGATGGGCAAGGCCGGTGGTCTGGGGACGGACGTGCTTCTTCTGCATGTTTCTGCATTGTAATCCAAGGTTTTCAGTCTATGCATCTGTCTTCCATGGCTGGGAACATCCGTGATAGAAACAAACCTAGAGAAATGCTAAGATCAAGAAGCAAACTGAAAACAAAACTTTATGAATGAAAGTTTGTTTATATCAATAGTTACACTGCTCAGCTCTTGATTGTTGTTTCCTAAAGGTTCATGTGTTAATTTAAAGGTTTGGTCTGCTGGGTGTATGATTGCGTGGTGATGGAAACTTTAAAACGGACTGCACACAGCCCTGCACAGCTCAGAATGCAGCTCTGCAAGATAATATGATATGATTTTTAGTGGTGTTTTGTGTGGTACTGGAGCTCAAGTTAAATAGACAACAGTGGATGGCTGTGTCGGGGAGAACACGGTGCAGTGCTAATTCTGCCTCCTACAGATGAGGCACTCACCCTCAAATCAAAACCTGTGTGTATCAGATGTTACATGAACTTGGGAGACTTGTCAAGCAGAACTCAGCAGTCACTGATAATAGTATTTCAATCTACATATGTGTGAGTGAAGACAGGCATTTACTGTTTTTAAGCAGACATGTAAGTTTTCTAATTGATTAAACTCAGGCGTGTGTTATTTGGTAAAATAAATGAATAAGTTAAAATGGTTTCATAGCAGCTGTGATACAAGAAGTAGAAAAATATGTCAAACAGCTTTTTGCTTATGATATAGCTTTTGTATAATAATCACTTGTACTAGAAAAATAAATGGTTGCCTTTTATTAGTTTTTGGAATTGCAATCTCTGAACTCAGGAAAATTTGATCTTTACTAGAATTTGATAAGAATTATCTTCTCAGAGAAAAATATCCCGTGCTTCACAGTCATGCCTGATCCATGCCATCATATTTAGGTAAGCATATACATTTTTGAACAATTATTTTCAATGATGATGCACCAAAATATATCAAAAATCTCTGATGAGTGCCTGGAGAACTCACTAAGAAGTACAACCACTTCCACTGAACCAGACTTTGATGCGTTAGTTTCCCAAAGGCAAGGTCAAATATCCCACTAGTTTTATCTTTATGTTGGCCCCCTTTAATGTTAGAATAAAAATACGAAAACAGAGATTGCGTTACTTGTATACATAACTAAATTATATATTTTATCTTTGGTTCAAGACGATTCCTCTTCACTCAGTGTAACCTAGACAAGCCAAAAGGTGGTCACGTGCTTTAAGAAGTGGTGCTCAACAGAAGGCCTTTAGATCAAGGAGGATATGCCCTCAGAGGGGACATTGGGACCCTGGCCCCTCTGCTTTATCCCTATTGCTTTCCAGGCATGAGGTGAATAGTTTTACTGGACCACAGCTCTTTCTGTGATGTGCAGCCACAGGCCTAAAGGCAACAGGGTAACCAATCATGGCTTGGAACCTCCTCAACCATGAGCCCTAATAAACCCTGTCTTGCTGTGCTGATGGCCTCAGGGATTTGTCACGGTGACAGAAAGCTGACTAACACACATATCAAACACAGAAGAGGGCACTGGCCTGTTGTAACAGCAACACAGCAGAGGGCGCGCTGGAGAGAGGGCAGGGCCAAGAAAGGAGCCCACTGAAGAAGGAAATCAACAGAGCATGATGGCGATCTGCAGTAGACACGGCCACAGAGAGGAAGCAGTCACAGGTCTGGGGAAAACAAAATGGCCATTACTACTCTTGCTCCTTTCTTAGTAAGACTGAAGAGGGTTCCGTCAACATGTAACTGGGTGAAAAACCAGCCTGGGGGGAAAGGTCCCTCTCATACAGGTGTCATTCTCCTCCCTGAAAGGAGCTCATGTAATGACCCTGAAGCAGTTCATGAGACCCTCCTTTGAGAGCTATCTGCCCAGAGGGAAAAATCCTTGTCTCTGAAGACACAAGCAGTCAGAGAAGAACCTGAAAATAAAGGCCTTGCTAAGTCCCCCAGTTTATTCCCACTAGATCGTGGCCCCTTTCAGTCCTTTTTCCCTACTACACTCCCTTCTCCGTCCAACCTTCCTGTGATCTTTGAGTTATAATAGCTTCCCTGTCATGTAAACTGTGCGTGAGGTAAGTTTGTGAGCTTTTCTCTTGTTAATCTGTACTTTGTTATTGGAGATTCAGTCTTCTCTAAGATGGGAAAAGAAGGTACTTCCTTTCTCCAACACAGCCAGAGAGGCGTGCGGAAGGTAAATGCTGGGCACAGTTTGGGGTCAGAGCCTCAAGCCTCACTGCTCTGAGGTCAAAGTTTCTCTTGAAGTGAAGGACAGAGGGAGGCTCCTGGGCCACAGACAAAGTCCCTGGTGTGGTGAGGGCCTTGTCAGCAAGAGACTTGGGTGTGTTCTGTGAAAGAAGAGTGAGCACGGGGCCCGAGTGAAGACATGAGGCGCCTCTTGTTCCTCATCCACTGGCTCCAGGGAACAGGTAATGCAGCAAACAGGTAACTGGGGTGAGAAGGATTTCTTTTCCTTTTTCTGTTTTTCAGGTAGGAATGCAAATTCTCAGCACTCCATAATGAAGTCACTGAAGCATGCTGGCACTTTATTTGAATTAAAATTCATGACAATTCTGAGGCCAGTATTTCAATCATTTCCAGGAGTATAAGAAGAGGGCCATTTGTGAGCCAAGACAATACTTAGGGAAAGTAAATACCTCCTAGAGCTCCCTGAGGCCAGATGGAAGGGGAGCATGTGGGTTCCGTATTTCAGCATTTCCTTTCCAGAGTGTTTATTTTTTATTCTTGTTTTTTTAGACAGAGTCTTGCTATAGAGTTCATAATTTATTATGTTGCCCAGGCTGCCCTCAAATTCACTTGTGATCCTCCTGCCTCAGCCACCCCAGTACTGGAATTACAGGTGTGTATTATCACACCCAGACTATTAACTGCTGAAAACACACACACACACACACACACACACACATTTGCTCCTTTCTTAGTCTCCCTAAAATTTTTGTTATTTGTGTATATATCTGAGCTCCCTTCCAGACAGTTCCTCCTTTAATATTTATTGAGTAAATATATAGGTGGTCAGAATGTTTAGGAGGAAGTAAAAAGGTTGTTGAATAAATGTTTTATGTCTAGAAAATAAAAACTCAACAGATAGCTCTATAAATTTTAATATCAAGTAATGCTGATCAAATTAGCTTGTTTAAATAAATAAAAATGCTACTTCTTAATTTAGCAAATTTGACCCACTGAATGATCACAGAGAAAACTCCTTGTCATGAAGGTTGAGCTTTAGACCCTGATCTGGTGCTACCTACTTGGGTGACTTTGGACAATGCATTTGTGGAGAATAAATGGTTGGGAAACATGATCTGAAAGGTGATCTTTCAGTTCCTTAAAGATGTTATGATTAAGTTGTCTGTATTTATTGATCTTATTGCCAAAAATCTGTCCCACTACCACTTCCCCCAAACATACTAGAAGGGAAACAGGTAAGGGTCAGAAGACATCCTTGCAGACACTTGGAAGGAGATGGTTTCAGGCTGAGGGAAGAGCAGTTAATGCTCCTGATATGAGGCAATGCTCATAGAGCACATCAGGAAGAGTCTGCAGGATGTGTGTGCACACACGTGTGTGCGTGCGCGTGCGTGTGCGTGTGTGTGTGTGTGTCTAGAATATAGTGAAAAGGAAGAGAATGTGTGGAACTTGAGATTACAGACAGGAGCCAGCAGCAAGCACATAGAGGACACTGTAACTAATGGTGACATTTAAATTTTAATCTGAAAAAAACAGGAAGCTTTTCTGAAGCAGAAAATTGATTTTTCCTGGCAGGCATAAGACTTTGTGTTCTACACAGAGACTGGGCTATCAGTGGAAGGAGCATTCAGAAAGCACTGAAATAGTTCAGGTGAGAGCCATATGAGAACAGTGCAGGTGATGATGAGTGGCCAAACATGGGCTATACTCTCCAGATAGAGCTGACATTGTTTGCTAATGGGTTGGATGTTGAGGATTAGTGGGTTTGTATAATGTGTACAGCACGTGGACCTTTAAGTCTGCGGTCTGAGTAAATGAGGTCAGTCTAGGAAAGTGTTCAGTGAGATAGACTCCAAACCAACTGAGTTGGCTGAACTATAGAAGTTCTTCATGTGTGAAGCCATAACAGTAGGATTAGAAGAAGATACTTCCACAATGAGAGCTATGGGATCAGAAAGAATGAGCAAGGGCAACCTCTCCTTATTGACCCAGCACTGAAGCAAACATTCTCTCACAAATCCAGATGTTTTTCCCTGTTAAGAGCCTCAACCTAGGGGCTGGGGGTACAGCTCAGTGGAATAAGCACCTGCCTAGCAAGCACAGGGTCCTGAGTTCGATCCCCAGTACCGCCAAAAAAAAAAAAGAACCTCAACCTTAAGAGTTACTTAGGCATATTTGGCATTTTGAATGACTTTTTCATTTATTTATTTATTTTTTATTTAAAAAAAAAAGTACAAAAACATATTAACAAACAGACACCAATTAGCATAAAAAATAGTACAATCACAACTAATCTATAGACAAGGTGACATGGTCTCAACAGTGGTTGTTGCTTTATCCATTGATATCTTCGAAGTGTAAATATATGAACCCATATACAGACATGCAAATTTAGTCAGACAATTAATCCTCTCAACAACAGAAAAAACACAAAAACCAAAAATCCAAAGACAAAAAACAAAACAGGCAAACAACAACAACAACAACAACAACAGCAAAACCACCAATAGTTGCTGCTTTGCATATTGATATCTTCATAGTGTGTGTTCAGGATAACACATACAGACATACAAGATTGATCAAATAACCCGTCATCGATTATTCCTTAGCATTAAGTGATATAATACAATAGTAGAACCATGTTAGCCCTCCTGCATATATGTATATTCATACATACATACATACATTTTCGTCTCTTTCTTTTCTCCTTTCCCTCGTCCCATCTGTTCTTTGTTTTAGAACAGATTTCCTTCATGTCTCTTAGTTTATATTCGCACGCTCGGGTTCTTACACCAGTGATACAATACGTTGCCTGCACATGTACCGCTGATTTATTTCACTTATGAGTATGGACTCCAGTTTTGACCACTTGCCTACAAAGGCCCCAAAACTGTCTTTCTTTATAGCTGAATAATATTCCATTATATAAAAATGCCACAATTTTTTAATCCAGTCTTCTGTGGATGGGCACTTGGGTTGCTTCCACATTTTAGCTATTACAAATTGTGCTGCTATAAACATGGGTGCACATATATCAGAGTGATATGATGTTTTCAGATCTTCTGGGAAAATACCCAGAAG